>JARJDZ010009776.1:0-55907 GCA_030264555.1 Aleochara sp. GC000083
TGTTCTCCAGATTCTGCACTTGGTTTTGGTGGATGCTCCCCTGATTCTTTGCTTGATTTCTTATCTGGTTTGATTGGATGTTCTCCAGATTCTGCACTTGGTTTTGCTGGATGCTCCTCTG
This sequence comes from Aleochara sp. GC000083, assembly GCA_030264555.1. Classification (NCBI taxonomy): domain Eukaryota; kingdom Metazoa; phylum Arthropoda; class Insecta; order Coleoptera; family Staphylinidae; genus Aleochara; species Aleochara sp. GC000083. The sequence continues at coordinate 122 of JARJDZ010009776.1, forward strand.
ATTCCTCGCTTGATTTCTTTTCTGGTCTAATTGGATGTTCTCCAGATTCTGCACTTGGTTTTGCTGGATGCTCCCCTGATTCTTTGCTTAATTTCTTATCTGGTTTGATTGGATGCTCTCCAGATTCGCCACTTGGTTTTGCTGGATGCTCCCCTGATTCCTCGATTGATTTCTTATCTGGTCTGATTGGATATTCTCCAGATTCTGCACTTGGTTTTGCTGGATGCTCCTCTGATTCCTCGCTTGATTTCTTTTCTGGTCTAATTGGATGTTCTCCAGATTCTGCACTTGGTTTTGGTGGATGCTCCCCTGATTCCTTGCTTGATTTCTTGTCAGGTTTCACTATATGCTCTTGAGATTCTGAAGTTTCTGTTGTTCCCGATTCTAAATTACAATTAATATTATACTTATCACAGACTTGACATTTGATTACAAGCTCGAAATATTTTCCATTATCCGTGCACAAATACCAGCATTTTGTGTTTTTAAGATTTGGATGATTATATTCTATACTCGTTTCTGTGCAATTTATAGCTTTTATTGTACCTCCAGATTCATCGCTTTTTAGAAACGTTGGTAAATTTTTCACCATACATTGTTTCTTTTCTGGAACATATGTAGCTCCATATTTTATGCAGGAAAATATGAGTATAGAGTTGTGTTCACATTTTATATATTTGTCGGTCCGAGAAGCGTTTGGATGAGAAGCATATCCAATATAGTTATTTTTGCAATTGTAATTTTTGATCACGCACGTTAAATATCCACCTCCTGGAATTCGTATACATTTTTGGGCGCTATTGTCAAACATTCGACCATGCTTGCAGCACCGCAAAAATGGATACAGAGAACCGCCTTTAACGCGTTTTGAATATTTGCAAATTGTATAGGTCATTAATTCTGGTCCAGCCGTAATCTGCCCTTGGTATACACATGATTGCTTAGTAAAATGCTGTTGCTAAAAACACAATTTACGTATTTATAATTTTGTCACTGTTTCCCAAGTATATGTTACCTTAATACTCCTGAAATTTGGAACGTGCGCAATCCCATGTCCTTCTTCTTGGTTTTGATTGGAAGTATAATAAATATTGGGTTGGTCGCCAACTGTTAACGCAAAGATGCCTAACAATATCAAAGGAAGGTTTACTTCCATTGTGGCTTGTCACTTCGAACTAGACTTTATTGCCGTTTTTATACAAATTTCTTACCTGGTGTGTTTTGTGAGTAAATTAGTCATTTTAGTATAATTGCAATTTTACAGATAAAATCGTGTCGAACTTAAGAGTATTTCAAATTGTTCTTGATTTCTATTTACAACTTACGACGTTCAATTTGATAACACGTTGTTAAACGTGTTAAATTGTATTAAATATGTCGAATGTTTAACAAATTAAACGTACATTTTAGCTAATTTCTAATATATTTTAACTGTTAGCAATTTAAGGTGCTCATGTATATAAAATAAAAAAATATCTTAAGTATTATGGATTCAACAAAGTATCAATGCGGTGAAAAATCACGCTTATGGATAATATTTGCATCACATTAAACTTTTTAATGAGCTCTGTCTAAATGTATTGTGTGTTCTAAGAGGCAGTGTTCAACTACAAAAGAAATATCAATTATCGATTAGCTACCATTGAGTAATTTGGAAAAGATCTTTTTGAATAAATATAAGATAAATAGTAGAGGGCTAGAAAATGTTTCTACTTTCTTTTCCAATGGGAAAAGAACCTATTGTTGAACTGTTCGATATTCGTTGTGGAAATGAAACAGACTAGATCTAAAACAAAATCAATTCAGATTCAATTATTTCTACGAATGATGATAACCCATCGATAATTTGATCATTTTAATGCAATACTCGTACTTTGAAGGTGCTAATAAATACCTATTAATTAATTGTATAGGATGAGATTATAATTATTTGCTCTGCTTATATTTAACACACTTTTTTTTGGACTACGAGTAACTCGGTGATTGCTATTACATACTTGAATATCGAACAGTTTTTGACCAAATTTGAATTTATTCGCTTATTTCTGTGGGCCCGGTGAATGTCGACGCTTCTGCGAGACGGCAATGCTTCTCAAACTGCGCGATCTTTCGAACAGAGAAGGATCGGTATAAATGGGTTCACTGGGGTCCTCGAAGAGACCACCAGGAGCCGGTATTGGGCAGTCGGATTCGGCGTCTTTCGCTAGGCTTGGAAAGTTTCGGGCTCGGCCAAAATTACTGAACGGCTTTTGAAAACCACTGCCAAAAATGGAAATGCCCGAAGAGACCGCACTACTTCTCGTCGTCGGATAGGTGGATGACAAACGAGACGATGAGCGATCGACAATGATATTCTTACGCATTACTGACCAATAGCGGCGGTACGCTATACCCGCTAATAAGCTAATCGTAATTAGGATAGCTGCTAGAGCTAAAATTGCACTGATTAGGCCGTGATATTCGCCAGTTGTTATACACACCGATTCGGTGAGAGGTATCGCTCTGCGCGCTTCCTGCTGGAGTTCCTCACGCGACTCGAAGACTTCGATCATCTCCCGTACGAATTCCGGATCGCCTTTGCTCTCTTCGACCGATTCCGAGCTTTCGGTGGTTGCAGGGAACGAAACAGTTGTATCATTCTCCATGATTTCATTATCGACTATGATTGTATTGTTGCTCAGGTCGAGTGCATTGGTTTCGTTGATGGCGCGTTTCCGGCGACCAAATGATGGTTCCGACCTGCCACTTGTCGATTGGCAATATGCAGGTTGGCAACCTTCTCTGCAAGTTCGCACTGTTGCCTCGAACACCAAGAAATTCGATTCTGGAATTTTGAACGCATTGAATCTTGCCTCCAAACTGTCACCACTTCGCCCACGGTCCAATTCTGGGAAAACGTAGCTATCCACTGGGCAACTGGAAGGACAAAGAATTTACAAATAGATGGTAAATTTTATTGATGAGTTCTTACCCAAATCGATCTATCAGCTGGACGGATCTTCCAGAGTATGGATCTCGCGCGACTACATTAGTTGCAAAAATATCCTGCACATAGTTGTATCCATCTTGAGCCTCCAACCTGAAGGTCAGTGGATCGCCCACTGCAATTGTGGTTGTGGGTCTTCCCTGGTACAAAATCATCAGTCGTACTTTGGAACTGAGCGTATTCTCTGCTGGTAGATACTCGATTGGTATGGGGCTACCGGAACTACTAGAACTGCATTTTAGAAGGACAAAAATAAAATGATGTTTTACATATTAACTCACCCTGCGCCGATGAAACCGGAGGATACGACTGCTTCACCAGGTCCTCGGAACAAACAGGTCAAATTGAAGCGTTTATCTTTGCCAGTTTGGACGTAGTCACTGAATTGTACCACTACGATGTTAGTCATGGTATCACCATATCTTTGGGTTCCACATTCGGGATATCCATTGGCTCCACTGATGCGTAACACATTCAAGGTACCTCCATTCCCTCTGAAGAAGCATCGATCATAGAACCCGTATGTGTAAATCCTACCGTAGAATCCTTCTGGAGTCCTGAGGGTAAACTCCATTCCATCATCATTGCAGACTTGCGTCACTGTGAATTGATAATGAAAAGAAATCAGTTTTGCTTCATGTTTATTCAATCAAATCCGCATACCATCTAAACAATCTGGATCACCTCCTTGGCGACTATTCGACCTTTCATAGAAATCAAAATTACCGGTGTTCTCAAAGTATTGTGGATTGTTGATATCAATGTCGCGCGAATCCCGATCGCTCAGCTCGCAGTTTTCGCGCTCCGCATCGTATGGTGGTGGACCATCACGATAGTTGAAGCTACGGCAGACAAAGTCACGTGTATCGACGCATTCGCGTTCGCATTGATTCAACGAATTTGCGATCACAAATCTTCGGACGAAATCCTTGCGGATGCGTTGACGTACACCAGCTTGTTTGAAGTTGTCTCCTTCGTCACAGCGGGAGACGTAGGGACGTGGTGGGCCACCACCTGGTCCACCTGGTGGTAGGTAGTTGTCGTAGATGGGTCCATCGGGTCCGGGCGAAATGGGTCTGCGGTGTCCGTCGTATGGAGGTGGTCCGTCGTAAGGTCTACCACCTGGACGTCTGTCTGGACGGAAGAACCATCTATTACCACCATCTCGGTCATCTCCGTAGTAGCTATGTTGAGGTCTTGAGCCCGTGAATCGTCCTCCACCATATCTATCGCCGTATCGGTCATCCGTAGCTGCTGATGGTCGGTATCCTGGATATCTTCTTATAGTTCTGTCATCTGTTGGTAAATATCTGTCGCCTCCTCCGTATCTGTCGTAATCCCCGAAACGGTCTCTGTCATCGTATCTGGTACGTTCGCCACCGTATTGATCCCGAGTGCCACCACCATAACGATAATTTCCATCACGTCCACTGTATCTGTCTTCACCATAATAATTTCGGGATCCTCCGTATCTTTCTCCAGTCCAATACCTATTACCAGCATAACGATCCCCAGCATAGCGATCTCGATCACCTCCGGGATATCGATCACGATCACCTCCAGCATATCGATCCCTATCTCCTCCATAACGATCCCTATCCCCACCATATCTATCTCGAACACCATATCTATCCCGATCACTCCCATACCTATCACGATCTCCTCCGTAACGATCCCTGTTTCCAAACCGACCTCTGTCACCTCCATATCTATCCCGATCCGGACCAAACCTATCACCACCATACCGATCTCTATCCCCATATCTATCCGGTCTTCTATCAGGATACCTTTCGCCCGAATAACCACCAGGACCCGACGGATATCTGTGAGGATATCTATCATCTGGATAACGCCCACCTGGTGGGTAACGATCAGGACCAATGGGGTACCTATCATCATCAGGATATCTATCCCCCGGTCGTCCTGGTGGATATCTTTGCGGCGGATATCTGTCATCCGGATAACGATCGTCTGGAATTCTGTTATCATATCCCGGATATCTATCACCTGGATATCTGGATGGAGGATACCTTTCACCAGGTCTGTAACCAGGGCGTCCTTGATCAGGTCTATCAGGTTTTTGTCCTGTACCATCCCCTTCAGTACCAACTAAAGAAAAACGATGATTAAACTCTTTCAGAATTACTTTCTGATATACTTACGCATCAAATTTTCATAGTAGTCATAATCCGCATCGTAGATGATACGCATTCCATCTTTCTGATTGTATCTGCTCAACCTACAAGTTCGAAATCTTTCGCTGTAAACTGCTGATCTACATTGGAAACTTGGTTGCCGCAAGCATTCATCTAAGCATTCACTTAAAGATCGTCCAGATATTTCAGAATGGTGTTCACCACCGAGACGACTATTTCTGTATCTTTGGAATGCGGTGTCGGGTCTTTTACCCGTGAATAAGTGCGAGGTTACAGAATTATCCGGATATTCGGAACCACGAGCTGAAATCGAAGAATTATCTAACATATATGATATGTTTACTATTACTACATTTTCGTTGATTCTTACGGCTATCCAGACATGCGAAATCATAGAAATGATGCGTGGGGCTACTACTGACACCAATATCATCTTTCTGGGAAATTGAATCCTCCTCGGAGATGGTACACTGCTTGGTCATTTCATCGTATTCAATCGATCGACAAAAGTACTTCTCTGCACGAACACACATTGCTTGACAGTCTTCAAGGGTGATATTGGCGAATAGGTCCACTTCAAATGGTCCACCCAACCTTTTGTTTTCCTCCTTTATGAAAACCCCCAAACCATCACAACGACGTTCAGCTAAAATTGGTTCTGATTAGTCCCCATGTTTTCTTTTTCTCTAATTACAAGTTAGATACCATTCAGACAGGTATTTTCCAAATAATCAGAGCTAGGATCATCTTCCAAAAGTTCCGGATGGGTTCTACGTGTAAACCTACTCAGGGTACACATCCTCATTGCAGAATCGAACGATGCTGAACGACACACAAAGCTGAACTCGTTCAAGCATTTGTCTTCACATTCGCTACGATTGGATGCTTGCACTTCTTTGAGATCAGCCGAAGGCAACTTCAGCTTCTTCCGAGGATGTCTTTCAAAGATGTACCTTCTATTGGGACATTCCCGGTCAGGTCTATTTGCTAATGAGACGAAATTAATTAATGTCTTCAATTTATTATTCAATACAAACGGTAAAAACTTACAAGTTATGCAGACCTCGCTGAAATGAACACTATTGGGTACCAGCATAAGATTACCCATTCCTTCAGGAGCAGCTTGTTCGCGGGTTAGGTAGCATGTGGATTCTTCATATTCGGGACCTCCATTGAACGTGGCAATTCGACTTCCCGGTTGGAAATCGAACGAAGTACAAGTACGGACGATGTTATTGGAAGCTCGATCGCGAAGACAGAGATCTTGGCATTTCTCGAGGACCATAAATGGTGGTGCCGTATCCCTCACTATATCGTCATCAAATCCTTGGAGCTGGGTGTTCGGTAATCGTTCGTACATCACTTTTCCATTCATCGAGCCAGTTCCGCAAGATGTTTGGGCTGCAATAATGTCAAAGATAGGCTGATATTCTGAGATAGTCGATGGGCTGAGTTTACCTTTAGTCATCATCTTCAGGACCGTTAGTACAGTGATTGCTTGCACCATGCTGGGAACGTATGGATAACTTTTCATTTTGAATCCAGTGTCGAATGTTGATAGTAGCGTTCACTATCTGGACATAATTCGATATCCGTCTGCAATGAATTCAATTGTCAGTGTTTTATTGGAGGTATTCCGGCGATTGCATTCAAATTTCACTCCGTATTATCAAATAAAGGACTGTATAGATTTGAGGCAATGAGAAAATTGCGGCGCATCACTTTCCCACATTGAAATACACCATGCAATGCATAGAAACTTATGATACTATTGAAAACATAATTGTTTCATTCCAATTACAAGCGCTGAATAGATATCTTTCGCATTAGATTGCTCGCATCGAGCACGTAATGTTTGCAGACATCATGTTCCGAAATGTTTCGCGTGTTAGCTGCGGGGACGGGCGAACAAAGAGACCGGAAGTGAGCATCCTGGACGAAATAAGCTCATGGTACATCTCTTCTATCTGTCCATCGGTCATGCGAAACCATGCATGACATCCAATGACACATTCTTCACACTTTGTGTTGAAATAAGTAATTATGTTGCCAAAAATGCGGAGTATAATCGCGAAATCATTTTTTGTTTGCCAAAATCCGTACAAAGGATTATACCAAGGACAATTACATTTTTCCAATCTCTACCTGAATTCTGAAATTTTATCTTTTGATTTCAGAGTCTTCTAAGAACTGCTGGTTCAATGCTTTTCCAACGCGCATCCCGGATGCTCATCCCGCGCGTTAAGGATCTGCGCACTTTACACCATGCTGTTATCCTTAACTCAACCGATGATGAGCTCGAAAAGAGGTAAGTTTGATCTCATATCCCTGATTCTTGGGCACTTTTCAGAGCGTATGAGGGTGCAACTTGGATGAATCGCTTAATGCAAATTAACTCGTTGCAGATTTATTGATTTCTTCAATAGAGGTGATTTAGATGGTTGGGATATACGTCAGGGCATGAACGACCTTCTTGGTTTGGATTGGGTACCCGAACCCGACCTGATTATTGCCGTTTTGAGCGCATGTCGTCGTGTTAATGATTTTGCGATCGCCGTGCGCTTCCTTGAAGCCGTCAAAAACAAGTGCGGCAATCGGAAGTTGGAAATCTATCCGTGGATTATCCAGGAGATTACGCCATGTCTTTGCGAGTTGGGGATCGAAACGCCCGAAGAGCTCGGCTACGACAAACCCGAAATGTGCTTGGAGAGCGTTTACGATATTCATTGAGTACCTCCAATTTGCATCTGATTGCCTTTTTGAACTTTGCCTTTTTGCTATCGTCATACATCTTTGAAATAAATTTGCATAATTGAATCTCATGTCAAATATATAGTCCCAGAATACAATTGAATCGCATTACTTATTGTTGTGATATTGAAGATACTGCGCGTGCAACTTTGAAATGTAAGTTTATTAAATTTTCAACAATCCACACTTTTTTCCAAATCTGATTACTATTGAAGAACGTTATAAGAGCTTTGTAAGAAAATTCGATCAAACTCACCAACGTTGATCCAAGGATCTTTTTGGAAACCCCGAAAAACTTTTCACTTGAATTTCGAAACATGCACTCGTTTATGATTTGAACACCTCAAACTGAAATGAAACAATCAATTCGAATTTAACTGAAGAGCAGCAATCACCTCAGTTGCGCAATCTACACTGCCCGAATTGAAGACCCTTTGATTATTTATTAATACCCTTCTCCGAGCTTGTTACCACCACCATCGGATGCTGCTGGTGCACCAGAGGCAAGCAATTAACCAAGAAGTGGGCAGTTCGGATTAAGGTGCAACAACAATCGAAAGACTGAATGGGTACTTACTAGTGTCGCCCTTTTTGCCTCCAATCGCTATCACCTATTCGCACTGACTGATCTCTGCGCGCGCTGGATGCTGTTGGTGATGGCGCGGATTGGGGCCTTGCCGTGTGCGGATGTGCTTTTGTCCTCCGCTTCCGGGAAAGTAGTTCGGGTCAGTGGATGGTCATTACTCACATTGCGCACGCTGGCGATGATGACTTGTGCAAGAGTTGGCTCTTTTTTTGTCGTCATCATCATGGGTATTAGCTTTATTCTAACAAACGCCAATTGAAATTTTCTGATTTTTTACAATCGGTTTTTAATTTAACGCTTTAAAATGTCTCGAATGCGCCTCTCCAATGACACCAATTTGCTGATTATGATCTATTATTAATAATTATTGTCTCGTTTCGTTTTTTTTTGTTGCTGTTGTTGTATGTTGAGGGAAATGCGTATGGGGTCATGTACCGAAAAATACCGTTATGCATCCAATTAGGTTTTAAATTGCAAAAATTGATTTAACGATTCAATTTCCTCGCCGAAAAAGGGTTGATGGATTCATCTAATTAGTATTATTTCATTATGATGTGCGGCTGTGGATCAAACGATTGCATAAATTTCATCCATGATGTTCGATGAGATAGTTAATTGCATTGTCTCATCAAGGCCGGTAAAGCACAAGAGGTCATTATGTGTTCAAAAATTTGTATTTTACGACACTCGGAATTAGTTCGTAATTAAACAATGGTTACAATGTCATATCGAACAAAAGTGTTGAATTGAGATAGCATATCATATTTGCATATACCCGAACATTATTTGACCGTCAACTTAGTACATTGTTTTGATAAACATATCAAAATTATTGGTCCTAATCCTTAAACCAATAGATATTGTTTGTTCAAGAATGAGTATTCTTCGAATAATATTGTTCTCTATAATTTTCTGTAATCTAAATCGAGCAATTTATAACTTTCTGTTTGGTACTAAATATTAGTAAATATTAACATAGATTGGGGTTTTCAAATGTTTCTAGAGATGAATCAGACATGATAATAACAAATTACAAAATATTGCATTCGCACTTTTAAAATTGAATATTATCTTTAGACAAAATAATTGATATAATTTATCTACAAATGAAAGAAATGGGTTTTTTTCATTTAAAATGGAGGCAATCTTGGGAAATAAATTATTGGTTACTAATAATATTTGAAATTTTTCAAATGTAACCATGAATTAGTTTTCCCATCAAATCAAAGAAAATTTTGATGATTTTTACAATTAGTGACAACTTTTTAAAAGTTGGAACAACAATTTTGTACTTCCATGGAATATTGTTGGTTTGTTTCTTCGGTAAAATAAAATTTCATTTATCAAACGTGTGCGAAACGCCTTCATAGACTCGTGAAAATTTTATAATTTTGAATTTCTCATCCTTGTAATATAATCTAATTTTTATTTAATAATATGTTTACCAAACAATATGCAATCTCAATCAAGTAAATACTTTGACATAACAGAAATAACGTTTTAGCACTATGATGCTAATCAATTTAGTTAATTCTCACTCTAGTTTAGCACTCAATTTAAGTCGCACATCGAACGCACGTCATTAATCTCAATCATCAAATTACCCAACTAAATTAAGAATGGATAAATTTTTATTATAAATATTTTCAATGACAGTCGCATTTTGAAAGAAAATCAGTTACTCATTTCAAAGGAATACTTCATATCAAGAACCGTTAGAGCATCATTGAATTTAAACACGCAATAATTGTACTAGTTCGGTGAACGTTATCAATTATCACTTGATAATTAGGCCTTGATTGCGATTATTGTTGCAAGCATAACAATATTCGCTTTTATCTGCCGTTATAATTTAATATTGGATCATTAACAACAACGAACTCGAGTTTTCATTCAGTCTAATAAGCTTGCAACAACTTTAAAGAATAAAAGATATTCAATGTTGAAAAATAATTGGTTTCTAATCAGATTATCGATCTTTATATTTGAATAAATCCACCTCAATTTCAAAATACCATTGATTACTAAGCCATAAATGACAAAAGTATGTGCAATTAATAATTTTATGGTAAATTTTTATACCCTTTGCAAAATTTATTGTTAAAAAGTCATGAAAATTAATGTCGTAGAAGTAGAAATATTTTTTGTAATAAGTACAAATTTACATAAAATTTACATTGTTTCATTCTACAATAAAAATTTGTTCCATTCAATTATTGTCAATGAAAATTTAAAACTTTGATTCATATCAATTGAAATTACAGTTTATACTCTAATTAGTTTGTAGAAAGAAAACTTCGCAATTAATTTGTAGGAAGCAACAAGTATTTGATTATTTATGAGATCTCAGTAAATACATAACTAACGACTGACAATCATTATCAATAATAGCAACAATATGGAAACGCACATTTCAACGTCAACACAAAATAATTAAAGAGGCAATCAATATTGGCAAAAATTATTTAATGACGTTTGTTTGTTGGAAAAATTGACGACTGAAAATATGTACTAACAATTATCGAAATTTTAACATATCTTTACTCTGCGTTGTGTCACCATTGTAAACATTCGGAAAATATTGTCAGAAGAGTGAACAACAAATTTTAATATTTACAATTTGTTGACATCACAAAACCGATGACAAGATGCGATTAGAAATTGATTCGAACTATTTATAACCTCCATAACAAATCCATAAGTTGTAAACATGCATACTGAGTGTTTTTCGAAGGGAAACACATAATCAATCCGTTATCGGCTTTGTTTGCTGGTGGCCGTGTTCTAAAAATGAAATTATCAGTTGTCGGATAAATGGCATGAATTTATTGACCTTGCTTTGATTACAACAACAAACACATCAATTAATTGCATACATGTCATATTTTGAAAACGAATGATGCATTCCGCGAATAAGAGTTGCGAATAATTTGAATTTGCGAATGATTACGAGATAATAAAATTGTCGTGATTGAAATTCCATCATATTAGCAGAATCAGGTAATCTAATAATGCTTCCAATTTTGGTGCGCTTCAAGTGCGTTTTTTAATAATTGGCATTTTTATCGCGATAAGACTTTATTCGCATGATCAGTGTAGAAAAGTGATTTGTTTTATATTCCTTTAGTAATAAATGAAGAGAATATAATGACCTCTGACTTGAAACATTTCTGCTGACGTATTTGCGGTTATCACAATGGTGATTGCGTAATTGTCAGTCAATACAGAAGGAAAATCCTACTTGATATTGTAATTTCAAAGTCAGTAATTTTGAAGTTGAAACATGCAGATAATAGTTTATTAAAAAAATGTTAAAAATACGAGTAACAGTATTTTTCTGTATTGGACAATTTTAATCGTGAATTATTCGAATACATTTCTTTTATTCATTTATTTATTTATTTATGAGTAATTTTTTATAATTTACCTCATTTTTAGGGATAAGAAAAATGTTTGAGTCTCGATATCCTGCGTTGATTGCTATTTAGAATTATTTTTTGAAAAATTTGTTATCCTTTCACTAAAGTAAGTAAGGAAGTAAAACTTTTATTATGGTAAACAAGTTCACAATAATATCCTCGATAAGACATAACAGTTAAAATTGTCAATCACTCTAGAAAGAAAATCTTACATAATTCAGAAATTTCCTCAATTTTAGCTAGTTATATTACATCTTACAGAACATTAAAGAATAATAAAGATACTGATGCCAGTATTTTTTTATTATGAAAACTATACATTATTGAAAGAAATGCAACAATAACACAAATTTTATGACCTAGAAATATTAACAATAAATTTTAACAGAAAGGAGAACATTGTAATTACGATTTTTCTCCCAACATTTGTAGTTTTAGTGATTTCAAAAGAATAGAGAATTTATATAAGACTGAAAAATCTTTCAGCATATCCTGATATAAATTTTGTTATGCCTTGTAATTTTACATTTCTTTCTGAAAGATGATTTACCAAATTTCAAATATTATTTGAAACTTAATTTACTGCTTCAGCAAAGTGGAAATAAAATTCACTCTAGTTGTTTGCTACCAATAAATAATATTGCTAATAAGGCGTGATAATGAAAAGGATACCAACAGCAAAAATAATTCCTACAGAATGAAAAAAAATCAAAACTAAGCAAGAAAGAACACAAATCAAATCATTGTGTTAATTATTATAATTTTTTAGTTCGAAAGGTGGATTTTCCAATACTAATTCAAACATTTATTTGTAGTTTAAAGTGACTTAAAAGTATTTAATCGAGAATAGGTAATAGAGTATTTATATAAGACTAAAAATCTTTCCCTATATTGTTAGTGATATAAATATTCTTTTCCCTTGATATTTGACATTACATTCTGTTAAAGATGATTTACCAAACAACAAATATCATTTGAAACTTCAATTATCTTTTTAGCAAAGTGGAATTAAATTCACTCTAATTGTTTATTACTAATAATTTTCATAATAAGACATTATATGAAAAAAATACCAACGAAAAAATATTTCTTAGTGAAAGAAAAAAATTAAAAACTGAGCAAGAAAGAATTCAAATGAAAATCATTGTGTAAATTATTATATGTGTTTTAATTCAGAAGATGGATTTTCCAAAACTACTTCAAACTGATGAATCTTCTCCTAAATTGTCCTTGATTTAAGAAAAATTCACCATGATCTAATGAGTTAATCCATTATACTCTGGAATTGATGAATACGTGTTGAATAAATATTATTCAACAGTTGAACCAATATAACGCAAACATTTGACTCATTAGCGACATCAAAGAATTTTCATAGATTGAAACAATTTTCTTACTTCAACTTGCATAAATTTCTATTTGGCAATACTATAATTATTCGCCCAGAAAATATGTTTGTTGATAAGTTGAGAGCACCTCAATTCATGCATCCATGAGAAAATTGCCAACCTATTCATTTAACAATGCAACGCAACACTCGCTACATGACAAACAAACAATAGCTTCCAACAAAGCGAAAAAAAACCTAACAAGGAATGAGTAAGTTTGCCTTGCTTATTATATCATCATTCATATTTATCCAGCAAACAGTGCATCATCAAAATCATGCGTGCACATAGTGTATACAGGTCTAATTTTAATATACTCGTTAGAGCTTAGCAACCGATTTCTAGTCAAAACTAAACCGCACTGTTTGGTGATGTATCATATGTTTGAAGTTGATGTCGATTATTCATGTTGCTAGGAACATGTATGCCACATTTCAATGGACATTAACCTATCTAACGGGCAGCAATCAAATTTTATGAAAAATATAATCGCGACATAATCTACTCGCGTTTGATATGGTCAATTTATGACGACCTGTATAATTGTTTGCGGTCGGTCATAATTATGATTATTTATAACGCTCGAAACGTATGCACATTACATTAAAAGCGCATTCCCCATTCACGTGATTCATTTGTGCACTTTTGAAATGTCCATTGTTGTTAGAGTCGAATGAATTTCCAAGTCTTTTTTAGAGTTGCCAATATTTACCTAATTATGTAATATAGCACTTTGTATTAAAATCTGGTCTATAAATGTCTACGAAATGTTTGGTTTTTTTAATATTCATAAACTGAACAATTTTTTCAAACACAAACGTAATTTATGATTACTAAAGAGATCAAATTACATCTGTAATTATGTAATAACCTCAGGTAAAAATACAATCTATATGAAACTGGAAAAGTGTACAAGTAATGCGTTCAAAATGAAGCATAACAAATTGTCGTTAATTGTTGGCTTGCGTTTCAATTTTTTAATAATTCCACCAGCAACGCTTATTTATTTCATTTCATTTTATTGAGAAGCTATTTTCATCACAATCTCATAAAACGCTCATGTGTATTTAATTGTTATCATCGTTGGTAGCTGAGCTGCTCACTGCATAAACAACTCTTATCAGCTCAAAATGAAAAGTAACACGCGAGAGGAACGTGACCAAACTCTCATACGATGATTGTACTTAATCTACCTACGATATTGATATATTACAAAAAGTTGAAATACTCAACATAAGAAAAGGAATTCATCATGAAGCAAGCAAGCATTCAGCTGAATTGTTTATTGCCCTATTTTAAACAATATTTTCATACTCAATGTTTACTTTGATGAAGAGAGGGGACTGTGCAGAAAGAAACAGGAATACTGTGCGTACGTGACTGATGTCACTGCAGCTCCCTATTTTATTCGCAATGCAATTTGATCGAAGCACTGGGAATCTCTTCAGCTTCGAATGAATACGGGTAATACAAGAACCTAGAGGGGAAAAAAAGAAGAATGAAAATGAATATCAGCTGATATTGAATAACATTCAAACTGGCAAAATATTGCATTGAGTATAGTTTGCAAAATTACAAACAAATTAAGGATTTCTCTGATCAAATTGCTTACATCAACCTCATTGACGTAATTGACAATAACTAACGTAAATATTAACCGATTCGATTATAATTTGTATAATAAACTCGATAATGTGTTGACTTATTGTTAATGCAATATGTGACTTAAGTCAACCGCTTCAGGATGTTAATTTATAGATGCACTAAAGTCAACATTCTGATATATACAAGCTGTCTGAAATATCTTATCATATCAATCTCTAATTTTGTATTAATAGTACGAAGATATTAATTATTTGGTAAATTATTAAAAAATATCTTACAAAACAATTAAAACATTTAGTTTTAGTGATGAATCTATCTTTTTTTTCATGTAATTTTTAACAATTTATTTTACTATACAGAGAATACTACTAATCTTGCAAATAATTTTTGCCAAGAATTTTGCTTATCATGTTATCATAACCACGCCTTCGTCCTAAATTAATGATAAAGTATATAAAACTAGATAAAAGCAGATAAAACTTGAATAATTTCATAAAAGAAAGCCTTTAAAATTTAAACAAATTCTTTCTAAGATTTACTTTACTTTTAGAGATTTCATTGTACTTTGTTCAATTAGTTAACTAATATCATGCAAATAAACATACTTGAAATTAATAAAATTTTCAGATGATACATGAAATCAATCCAAGATTTTATCCACCACTTTGAAATGGATTAAAAAAAATCCGGATCTGAAAGAAACTTTTTTATGCAATATCCTCTTGTTTTTCTTACTTTGAGTGAATATTATTAAAGAAAATTCTAGTTTTTCCTAAATTTTCAAGAAAACTTTTCCAAAGAAGATATGATATGATAGCTGAGAGATGCCTTATGATATTTACTCAATGGATATTTTAAAATCATAATTAGGATATTGTTAATGTCACAAAAACGCAAAAATAAACATGTGATCAACTTTTTAACTAAATTATTATAGGCAACACAATGTACACGTTTTCCAATAAGTTGAATCACCTCTTTTCCAATTAATTTCTCTTCGTAAACTGAATGTAATTATAGATATGATTACCAAACGGATATAATATGTTAGATTGTCACAAATTACATTAAAAATGATGAAATTATTGAGTGCAGAAGAAGATTCCTACAATAATTTTGTTAAACAATGTGACTCAAAAAGTTTACTCGCTGCGTAAACGAGCAATGTGCTCATTGCCATGAATCGTGATCGAATGACAACCGGCACGATTTGTTTTGGGAAGTTTCGCCGACTCTACCGGCCGGCTGTTCGCTCATCAACATCCATTCCGTCGATTTAGTATGAGCGCGTAGTGCGCGTATAGTAAGCTAAACGGGCGCATGCCACACGGCATGAACTCATGAACGCGAGCGCCGTCTCTCTTATATTTTCTCCGCGTCTTTATCGGCGGCGGCCGTTTAAAAGCTGAAGGGGGGCCCGTCTTGCTTTCAGTCAGACATTTCTCGCATGTGTTGCATGATCGTTCCGAGCAGTCTCATCTCCTCCAGTCCAGCCGCCCCCCAGAGGTGACCATCACTTAAGTTGCAATCACAACCACCCAGCCACCTCGACAGCGTGTGGTATATGCAAACGCAGAATGTTCACGACGACGACGATGCGGTTCGCGGCGCGGTCCGGCCGGGAAGCGGGCAAAAGGTGCATCAGCAAGACATCCAGCACGCCGAACAGCGATGCCATCCAGACGAAAATCGAAAACATTGCGCGCTTCAAGAGCGACCTCAATTGCATGCGATGGGCGAAAATCCGCGAGCATAATAACAATCGGTGAGTCCACTTTCCTACCCTGGGTCAATGCACCCATGGGTTTGTATCTGCAAGAAAACAATCAACAATTAGAAGAGTAGTATAGAATGGTTATCATATGACTGATGGGTTCATACGATGGTCAAAAAGGTAGAATACGTTTTTTATACTTCAGGGGCCTAGTTTGTATACGCTTGATGATTTTTGTACACATCGGACGCACCTTCGTGCAGACTTGTTGTTGCCTCTTCATTGCTCGCGTTGTGCCTTGTTCAGCAGATTCTGTTCAGCCTCGTATGACTTGGATGGCCTACGTGACGATGAGCTCGTCTCGAATGCCCGATGTTCAGGCCCAGCTTGAGTCAAACAAGACTGGAACGCGAACGTGAAAACGCGATACGCATATTTATCTTACATGAGCAAATCTGCATAAACAAACTCGAGGAAGTCGCGCAAAATTGATTGTTGTAATTGTTTCAGTTACAAACAACCATTAACATTTACAATCGCACTACGCACTGAAATGACCACTTATTTTCACTTAATAACAACCCACATTGTTTGTTGTGATGCGTATTACAATCAAGTGTAGCAAAAGCAATCAAAATGTCGTCATAGTAACAACAAACTGCGTAGAAACAATGGGTTTGGTTCGGTCTTTTGTTAGGGGGACATATGCCCTATTTGGGTCTCATATGATTTCTGTTTACATCCATCGAGTTTACGTATGATGATCACAAACCGGTGTTCGGAGCCGGTATTTATGACCTTCATTTGAGAGGCTGACAAAAACCACGACTTGTTTGAAATTTTTACTTTTATCACTTTGTTGTTGATTATAAATTGCGCATTTCTATTTTATTACGAGCGCACCTATAAATTACATTACAATACAATGATCAAATTGGAGATGTTATTAAGAATGCGTGAAGCATTATGCTCGAAGACAGTTGAATAACTGTTAATGAAAACCAGAATTGCATGACGTTCTGTTCTGCATTTCTAAGTGCGCGAAGTATTTGAACGTAATATGTATGAATAATTAAGCTGGTGTTCAAAACAAAACCAAAACGCAATTCATTAACCATTTAACGTCTAATTACCTTATTTACTTAGTTACTAACTAAAAATAGTTCGCAAAACTATCATGCAAATTCAAGGATAAATCTTGTATCCAATTGGTATTCATTTAACGTCCAAAATGTAAACATTGTATTATGAGGTAACAAGATTGATTAACATATTCAATGATGGTTTACTTAAAAATTGATCATGTTTTTTTTTTACTTTAGGGCTCTCTCCACGTTGCAAACGAAGGCAAAACCGCAAACCGGAAACATCATCGCATCGAAGGATGAAAGCAGGGAGTTTATGGCCGTTTTCCCCGATATAGTCAGGCACCTGACGGACCCAAATAGGAACACCGACATTCCGGAAGTGACCAAATGGTATGCGAAAGTCCTGCAGTACAATGTGCCGAACGGAAAGAAGAATCGCGGACTCGCAGTCGTTTCCGCATACAAGATGCTCGAAGATCCTGCGAATCTCACACCGGAAAACATCCGCCTCGCCAACATTTTGGGCTGGTGCGTCGAAATGGTAAGTGACTGACAAACTCATTCGGATGTTTATTATTGATTTGCAATATCTATGGTTTACATTAACATTAACGGATGAGTAACACGCTTGTGCCGCTTTTCTATTTATAAATTCCAACTGGTTTGGCGTTCGTATGAAACACGTTTAATCAGTAAGTGCGAGCTCAATGCACTTAAGCTTCATTATCGCAACTTATGTAACAACTCAGAGCAAATATGAGTTTTGCATCAATATTGATACCAGTTTTTCTTTTCATTAATTAATTCAGAGCTCTGTTACCTTGCAATTCGTGGAATTCGTAAGTCATCGAATGATTTTCGAATGCTTCTCATCAAATGTAAACAATTGTTGACCGTGAACTTATTATTATTAATTCAGCAATGCTATAATTTCATTATTTACATATTTACATATTCGCGTGCCATAAATTAACGATACAGTGTGATATAGATAACGCAGACCAGGATGGTGAATCCAGTTTGAAGATATATAGCTCCCACACTCCAGCAGCTTGTTTTTTTGCAGTTGTAAGAAAAATAAATCCAACGTGGCAACACGCGTTTGGTTGGCGTCACGTTGTTAAATTGCAAATTATGTCAGACCACTTCTGTAAACTATCGGAGTTTTGTTTGTGAAGCATACACATTCTTTCCTGTTTGCTTGCAGCATTAGCATAAAGTCACACCATATCAGTATGCTTGATATGTGTACGCAATTGCGTTTCATTTTTTTGAGAAAAATATATTACGCAGCACTCGTGCTTCAAATTGATTATGAAGCTCACTTCTTAACTCTCAAATATTCAATGAATCACGGCATTTACCAACCAACAACAAATGCTAATATTGATTTCGAAAGTCATTAATACGCATATTATAAATTCAAGTATTCATTTTTATTGTTTTATTTTGCATGCATTATCTACATATAATCACATTATCGGAATATCAATAATATTATCAACTAATATTACGCATCTACAAACAATTGATTACATAGTGTGTCTGCTTTCTATGCATTCCCTACACGAATACTTTGTTAAATATCTCTAACAAGAGTGTAGTAATTATTTATTTGTTTATTCCGGTTCGTTAAGTCTGAGCCGGGCGAAATCTTCGAAAACGATGTTGTCATCATCATCATTTGCATAGCAGCTATTTTCGTACTTGGACCGCTCCACCGATTTCATCTTCTTCAGCTGGTGCGATTTCTCTTTGTCCAGCGATCCGGGCGCTGGATGAAGAAGCTTCAATGGTACATCAGTACACAATTCACCTCCCAACGTGCCGCAATTCAATTTGACCCGAACCGAATATGAAATGATGATACCCAGAGCTTCAGCCGGACACTTTCCTTCCGGTACCAGCGTCGAACTCGCCAAGTTCACGTCGTCATCCTTCAGGTGCCCATCTAGGGCAATTCCTCGTCGGTCTTTATTGCTTGCTGCCAATGGCACCAAGTAAATGCACTTGGTAAACGAAGCCCCTGGCGTAATCGGGCATCCTTCACGCGTTTCAACGCTCGCAACGTATTTGGAAAACTGCGCATTCACCATGGTGACCTCACAATGCTGCACCACGTAGATTTTCATATTCTTCACCGACTTCTTCGAGTTGTTGCTGATTGTCACATTGGCGGCAATCTTTTCCCCATGGTAGTAAATCTCCTTGTCTAAGGTGACTTCGAGGTTGATCTTACCATTCGAGAAGGTGAATCCCTTGGAGACTAGGGAACTTGGTAGTCGTTTGCCTCGACTCATAGGAGCATACTGCAGCTTCTTGATGGCCAATGCAACCGTGCTTCGTTTGTGACCGCGGTCGTCATCGTTTTCTCCGACGAAAATTTTTACGCAGTATTCGACACCCAGTGGTTTACCGTTATCGTCGTCGCCGGTTTGCAAAGTCACCGAGCTGGGTGCCATATCAGGGAATTTGAAAGTGAATGGGTACGCATTGGGAGCCATCTTCTTCATCAGCTTCTCTTGAATGGGGGTCAATTCGCGCTTCTCATTCTTGTTTCCGGGGACGATTTCAGCGTTGGCGATTACCATTTGCTTGCTGAATTTGACGCCCATGACTTCATCTTCTTCCCGGCCGTACCTGTACGTGGTAACGACCTGCCCGAAGACACGTCGCCCACGAAGGTACTCATTCTCAACAACCACGATTCCATCGATTGGGTCGACATGATCCAAATGATCTATAAAATCGCGTTTGCCCAAGTATACTGTGAGTTTACCATTGGGTGTTGACTTTTTAAATACTTTCACGGCAACGACCATTAGTCTAGGCTTCGTTGTTCACTTGCAAACTACGTTTTCTTGTCTGCAGCAAGAATGCAGCCACCAAGATATTACTACATGTATTTATAAGAACTTGATACGGATTCACCTAATCTAATTTGCTTAATCGAGTTATTACAAATCCTGAACACGCGACTATGAAATTATCTTACAACGCAAATGCTAATTTTGGCCGTTTCTTTGTTACAGTTACAAGCATTCTTCTTGGTCGCGGATGACATCATGGACAAGTCCGATTATCGCAGAGGTGCCCCATGCTGGTACAAAACACCCGGTGTTGGCCTTAATGCCATTAATGATGCTTTGCTATTGGAAAATGGTCTCTACTACATTTTGAAGTTGTACTTCGCTGATAGTCCATGCTATGTACCTATCTTGGAAGCTTTCCATGAAGCCAGCATGAAAACCATCATGGGACAAGCACTGGACATTCAATCGCACATTGATGGTCGACCTAATTTGGACGCCTACACGATGAAACGATACAATGCTATTGTAAAATACAAGACCGCATATTATTCCTTCCAATTACCCGTTACTGTAGCAATGTATCTCGCTGGCAAATTCGACCCCGAAATGCATAGACAAGCGAAGACAATCCTTTTGGAAATGGGACACTTTTTCCAAGTTCAAGTAAGAATTCTAAACAAATATTATGAAGCAATTTACTAATCTATTTTTCGTTTCTAGGACGACTTCTTGGATTGTTTTGGCAACACGGAGTTAACGGGCAAAGCGGGCAATGATATCAAGGAAGGAAAATGCACCTGGCTGGTTGTTCTAGCATTGCAACGTGCCACAACAGCTCAGAAACAAATACTCATTGACAATTACGGCAGGCCTGAGCCGGAATGCATGCAAGCCGTAAAAACTCTTTATGAGGAGCTCAGTCTTCCAACGACTTATTCGATTTACGAAGAAGAAAGCTTTAATTTAATTCGTACGCATATCCAGCAGATTTCCAAAGGTCTTCCCCATAACATTTTCTTCAAATTTATGGAGAGGATTTACAAAAGGGAATGCTAAACAATAACCGTTTTTGTATATTTATATTATCCATCTTTTCTTGTATAATTGGTTTTGAGTTTCTTTTTACTGTTAAAAATGAATGTGTGATATTATTTCTTGTATGACGTAGTCATATGATGTATTAATATTTGTAGGATTTCTATTTAGAAATCGATTATTATATTTTCAGTTTTAATGTTAGTTCGTAGTACATACATTACATATAAATGAGTTATTAATGTTACTACAATGTACTTCTCTATGTTAATCAACTGTGCTGATTGGCCAGAATGCATTTTAATAATGTATATTAAAGCTGAAATATAAGTTACGAAATATAAAAATTAAGCATTGCCTATATTTTCAACTTTCACTTTTTACTGCAAATTTTGAATAATAGCAATTTATAGATAGGCTTCCAGAAACACAGGAAAAATAATCGATATAGTAGAACCACCTATCGATAAGTAGTCAAATGAAACACAAAATAAATTTTGAATTTATACAAGGGGTGTTTGGAAAGTATTGTCCACGTGTTTGTTGCAATAATTTTTCTAATATAAAATGTTGTTTATCTATTACTTGTATTATATTTCCCATTGGAAATTATATTTTTCGCCTCTGAAACTTATTGACATTTAGGTTTCTTTTTAATTACTCTTTTTAGTTGCTTTCAAAAATAATTATATTGAATTTTTGTGTGGAATTTTATTATTTTTTAAAATGTGCATCTTAAAAAATGATTACACTCATTTGATTATTCATTGAAAACAATCACAAGTCTTGTATCCCTTCAATCCCTATTAACAACACTATCATAACAATTAACATCTTACAAACAAAATGAGCAAATTTAATATTCTTAATGAGCAATTATCAGTTAGATCTTCTCATAAACAACAGCTAAGTGCTGGGTCATCTCAGTATTTAAACTTGTGGACATGTATAGAATACTTTGCAGTTTTCCATCCTCAAGGAGAGAAATGTGGCGTTCAATCCCAGTAACGAGTGGATCCTTAACACATGCTGATCTGCTTACATTGGTACTTTTCAATTTTAGATCACTACCATCAACTATACCCTCTTCAATAGTGGTTATACCAAAATTATGTGCAAGTAGAAAAGTAACTTCCTTAGTCTGAGGTTTTATGCGTAAGAAGCCAGTCTCCAGATGCATGGGGTATTTTTCAGTGGCATGCCAAGTGGATGACTTATAATTGAGCATTGGTTGGCCCCATGATGTAAATTCCAGTTCTTCACAATAAACAAATGGTTGGACCCGATCAACATATTTCCCATGAGCAGATACTGATTTCCATTTCCCAATTAGGAACTTTAGAGGTTGTACAGCTTCATGTAACGGTTTCGGCTGCATGTTCAATTTACGAGTCTAGTAAATCAGAATGCACCTACAAAGCAATATATTAATTAATAACAAATTACAATTTATTAATGACTGGAAAAATACCTGCTAAATTTGTTAGTTACCAGTGTTGTAAGTGTACTAATACAATGTAGTCAGCTGAGGCCGCGTATTTATACCGAATAAATGAATTGAGCGCGAACAAATATTATTTATGAGTGGAGAGAAATTAATTGGAGCTGTAATTAACTCTTTCTTTGATCTGTTCAGGCACAAAAAGCAATAGATTTCGAAAAAGTAGGCTTACTCAAGAAAACCGAATACTAGTGCCATCTAGGAGGCCATGAGTAACTGTAAAGTGACTTACACTCTTTTTGCAACAGAGGTCGATGAAGCGGAGTAGCCGTGCAACAGTGGGAATTCGGGATTTGACAGGTTTTTGCTTTTGATTGTAATGGCGGCGGAATCATCAACTCGGACAAAAACATCATTCGTACTGCATACTCGCACGCACTTTCTCCAAAGATTGCGATATTTGTGTTGAACGGTGATAGCATTTTAGCGTTGTTACGTCGGCGAAACTTAAGCATTCGAACGAAGCGACTTTTGTGCATTTACAACGAGCGTACCCATTAGATTTTCCATTGTATTTGATCGCATTAGTGGAACCTCATCGGACGTCTAGCAGCTCGACCAGAAGAACGTCTTGCCTGCGATAGCATCGTTAAGCAGCAGGCTGAATCGGAGCACCAGTAGTGATTTGGTATCGTTATGAGAACTAGTGTGCCCTGCACAAGATAGCTATGGCGAATTTGAACTTGAGAAACTTAGGAGGCAATAGCCTTGCTCGAACAAGTATTAGTTATGGAAACAATTCAATATCTGGACATCTTACACCTGTGTTTGGGCAGCGAGCTCCAGCTGATCGAAGAGCACTGCCCACCATTGGGTAAGTTGAAGAACAGCACAGGCATACAACTTGTTTACAACTGCTTTGCTAGCAACCCTAGTTTTGGTGTCTTAGCTACAGTGTCAGGCAACAGTTGAACAAATGCAGCATGTAATTTGACATGAAAACAGCTGATTGCCTTAAGTCACAAGCAGCAAATCCTGTTGGGTTCAATGATTGTTTAATTGATGATTTGGTTGCTTTCCACTAGGACATTCACTGTTGTCCTATAGGCTTTGCATTAGATCGAATCAAAGTTGAGCTAACTATTAAAGTTTGACATTTAGGTTATCCAATGTGTATAGTAGAGTTTAGCTTAAAATATTGTTTGCGAACATTGAACAAATGTGAATTTAGTATAATTGACTATGTAATTTGCAGGAATAGCAGTCAAATGGGCAATATGACGACTCTTGGCGGCTATAGCTCACTCCATACAGTGTTCGGATCGGGTGACACAAACGCTCCGCCGCTGTTAGACCTGAGCGAATTCCCATCGTTGACGAATCGAAGTTGTGGTGAGAATGTGCCACAACCGAGTCCGATGCCTGGTGCAAAGCCGTACGTGGGGATGGTGAAACAGCCGACATCTGAAGCCAGTGAGTTTACAATGTCCAGTGAAGACTTTCCGGCGTTGCCCGGCACGCAAAATCGTGACGGCGTGTCACCTGGCAGTGCTGTTGGTGATAAAGGGAACGGAGGCGGTGGTGATGGATGTGTTGATCGAGGTTCAGAAAAAAATAATTCCAAAACAGGTATTTATTTGCGCCCGTCGCGAACGCCACACAAATCTTTGAATTTGAATGCGTTTTGCAAACTAACCTACCTGTCGTTCGGACGCGCGCGCTTTGCATGCTGCGACGTTTCGACAACGCTCACCTCGCTACAACCGCCCCCGCTATGTTGCAGGCATCCAGACGTATCCGGACGGGCGCGTTACCAATATTCCCGGCAGTATGGTCAACGATCAGTTCGGCATCGTCGGGCTGCTCACCTTCATTCGAGCCGCAGAGACTGACCCCAACCTTGTGTCGCTCGCCCTCGGCCAGGACCTGACGGCGCTCGGTCTGAATCTCAACTCGCCCGACAACCTCTACCCGACATTCGGGGGCCCCTGGGCAGAGCAGCCGTGCCGTCCGCAAGACATTGACTTTCCTGTTCCTCCAGAGTATCTCATTAATACAGCTATAAGGTAAACGAGCTCCCCCAGCTCTCACTTCCCACCGTTTTTCAACGCTTCTTCATCATCGATTCATTGCAGAGACAAATTGGCTACGATAAAGCTAAACAGGTATAAAGACGACTTGCTGTTTTTTATGTTTTACAACAACGTCGGCGATGTACTTCAAATTGCAGCAGCGACCGAATTGTAAGTGCATGCTTTTCTTTACCCTCTGCGCATTTCCGATTCTAAAGCTATGATCTTATTGCAGGTACACGCGGGAATGGCGCTATCACATGGAGGAGAAGGTGTGGATCACGCAGGTGCCCGGCGTTGTCCTAACAGAAAAAACATCCACGTACGAACGAGGGACGTACTATTTCTTCGATGCACAGAACTGGCGGAAAGTCGCGAAAGAATTCTATCTGGATTACAGCAAGCTGGAAGGCCGGCCACCGAACGTGCTTCCTCATCATCATTTGGCGTGAGCAGCGCAATGCCATTGCAATGAGGAAATATAATGAAGCAAATGGAAACAAAACGAAAACCGACTATAAATATAAATGAAAAGTGTATACATTTTATTATTACATTGTTTTAGGTGTAAGTACAAAAAAACGTGATCTAATAAACGAGTGATTAATTCACTTCTTTATTAGTAAATGGGTAGCAAGTATTAATTATTGATTTCGCCGAATGCCTTGAAGGCCTGACGCAAATCCACTTAAGATCAACCAACATCTATACAGTTTTCATTTTATTTGTAAATTTATGTACATTAAATAAATCACGAGTTATTAAGCTGACGCGTGAATGCGGTGCACTCACTTAACAACTTTGGTCTATTTCTATGAAGTGAAAGCAAATTATTGTATTATCATTACGCGAAGCGGCCATTGTTGGCTCTAATACGGTAATTTGGAAACCGTTTATAACTCAAATAAATGATAAACGTGTTTATCACTTATAATACAATTTGTAACGTGTCATAAACATGGATATATTAGTACGATCGCGTAAATTGCGGATCAAAATAATTTTTACGATTTAATTCGGTTGGAATTAAATATAGATTAGAGTGTAATTGAGTACTTTAAAAGTTAAGTACATAGAATTCACACTTCAAACGTCTAGAAACTCTAGAAGGACACAACAAATAATTATTGCGCATATTGTTGTCGATACAGTTCGGCATTGATCGGTTGTTGTTAATGTTAAATAAACAAGTAAAAGAGTACCGTAAGAGTGCTCTGCGCAGAGTAACTTTTCAAGTGGAATAAATGCATGACTGTTCATGTTATTTACACATTATCAATCATAACGCAGGCAGAGCATCTCGGTGAAACGCACGATCTGCTCCTTTGCAGCGAATAGTTTTCAAGTGCCGCATATTGTATAACGCGCGTGCCATTTTACTACGGAATTTATCTTTCTTATCGCACTTAAGTTATTTCGGTAGTTAAAAAAGCTGTAATGAATTACAGCTAATTTAAGTTCCATGGGAAGCTAGATTGAATCACATTTAGCCAACGATTAAATGAATACAGGTAGATTTTTACAATACGAATTCAACCATTGTTAATCTATTGTTCAGTTATTACGCGTTGGATTATCTGATCGTTTGCTGTGTCCGGTCGTTGTCACATCAGAATATATTAAAATTAAAAGTGCAACGGATTTAGGTAAGTGTCTTTTTACTATCGTAGTGTATCTCGGAAGTGACCTATTTACATCATCAAGGGCTATTTTTAAATGGTGCAGCACGATATTATTCACGCTAATTAAGCATATGATTCATGAAAATTTCAAACGTTTTCCTATTGGAAATCCGTTTACGTCATTCTCGTAATCAAATACAAACAAAATTCAATCTTTTTCCCCAACTGTAATCTACAGTAATGCATTATTCTTATTCAGCGTGTTGAGTAACCATGGAATTCGCTTTTTTAATTGTGAATTTTAAAATACCCGAAGCACATGTTTCTATAAACGGATCGAGTCAAAAAAGTTAAAAAAGTGCAGTATTTCTGGAGAAAAAACGTTGAAGATATCAATTTCACATATTTTTGTCATTTGTTAATCTTTTTAATTCTATCTCTATTTTTTTAATTTAGTTTCATTTTCATCTGAATAAACCAAAGTCAAAAAAGGTTTGGGCTTAGAGTTTGATAAACTTGGGAAATTATGGAATAGAACTTGAGTAGTAATTGAAATAAAATAACAAATTGATTTAATTTTAATAAGCTCATTTAGTCATCATCGTGGAAGCAGTACATATGACTAAGGAATCTCAGACAGGTTGTTTCTTTATGGATAGCCAACAAACAGCTTGGCTATTGTGTTTAGAATATTATGGCATTGTGTGAGACTATATATAATTAAAAGTGAACTAAATGTATATGGCCAACACTGAATAGAAACTCTTGATGAACTTATCAATAATGACTACAACAATAAATTATTTAATTGATAATTCTTTGCCACTATTTCAATGCGCTCCTATTAGTTTGTCGGTGGTATCCTCATAGGACAAAGGGTGCATATGCTGGTTTCTTAATTATAACAAACAGTACGCCAAAAATGAGTCGTAATCATACAATTAGAAATCGTCGAACGAAATCTGGTGCAGCGTTATTTTTTTTTTTAGAAAGTACAAACGTTAGCGCTGTTCTTCTTCAATGAAGTTACAAATTGCAATCGGGTATAGTTCAGTTAGACAGTTGTATAGGATATTCTCTTTCATTCAAAAACGTTGATTAGTATAAGTAGTATCAGTACAGATTTGGAGCCACAAATGGTTCTTAATGAAATGTACATTCCGAACGAAATTATTATTACTGAATTCTCACGTTAATTAATTACTTGTTTTTTTGTTTTCTTTAATTTTATTGTTTTTGGGGGGAACAATTACCACGATAAACAATCAACATTCAACGTGACAATTAAACATATATCATGAATCCGGATCGGACTTGTTGAGGGCGATGAATGAATCGAATTCATTTCATTGCGCTTCATTTTGAAAAGTTTCCTCCCCGATATTTCATTAAGGTGTGTGCAATTGGTGGTGGCTAGCGCACGTTTATTATTAGTATTCTTAGGTAAGAAATATGATTATGCACGCTCAATCCGGAAAGTTTTCCTTCGCATTCGCAGATTCAAGTCTCATCTGAAGTTGATTTTCGATAGGTCAACTCGTTCATTATCGGAACAGTGAACATACTGACAAAGCCACTACATTATACGTACATCTAGCTATTACATTACTAAACATTTAAATATTAGAAGTGTGTGCGAATATTATTCCATATGACATTGGTTGATAGGGCTTCAACGGAGTTTATTCCCTTTTTATTCCAAATAATCAGATTATTTCTTAGAATTGACAAGACAAATCGGATCTTATTAAGGTTTTGATTAAATGTCCAGTTTAAAACTAGTTTCGTTTTGCTTCAACTATGCATGAAAGTTTTGGAACTATAAACTCCGTCGATTGCCAAGAAT
This sequence comes from Aleochara sp. GC000083, assembly GCA_030264555.1. Taxonomy (NCBI): domain Eukaryota; kingdom Metazoa; phylum Arthropoda; class Insecta; order Coleoptera; family Staphylinidae; genus Aleochara; species Aleochara sp. GC000083. Next base: position 28,644 of record JARJDZ010009776.1, read on the forward strand.
ATAATTATTATGATAAACATAAACAATGAATGCTTCCTTCTTATGAATACACATAATACAATTAGACTATAAAAGTTAACCGTTCACCTGATAGCTTATTGATATGAAAATCCCACCTGTCCTTAAATTACCCCCATCGATAAATTCCCGATCGAAATTCAAATTTAACATGTCGTTTCATTTCAACTGCTCAATTCCAACAATGACTCGTATATTAGTTTTTCGAATTCGAATTTGACATTGAATCAGATCTTATTTCCAGATTTCAGTTATGTGCTTAATTAGTAGTAATATATGTATATATATATTATTGTTGCATTCGAAAATAAATAGTTTATATGATTTTCATCTAAGTAATATCTTTCTTTCATCTGTGTCAGCTTTTTGTTGTATTTCTAAATCAGATTCGACTTTATATTATCCGCAATTTTTTTTCTCGTTAATATAAAGGCATTGGACATTTTTTCTGTTTTAGTTTGCTTTCGAACCATTTATAATTAATGATAAATATTATATTATTATTATAAACAGCCTTAATAGTTTTCCATTCAATATAGTATTATTTTTCTGCCTCTCTGCCAAGTGTAACACGCCTGAAAATTTACAATGTATATACATTATTCAAATGAAAACATATTTTAAGTGAACATTGATGCCCAAGAATGGTAATGCAATTGCTAGATAACATTGAAAGTGACGCACGATGAACGAACCGAAATATGGAAATCCTTGAATCGTATAGAAATTGTAAATCTATCGGCGTTCGAGGCTAGCAATGATTTAGTTTCTTCAAACCCCAATCTTTAACTATTCGAAATTAAGCAGTCATATTACACATGTTGAGAGATTTCGATATAATTTATGCAATGTAAATATAATATTGCACGGTATTGTTATTAAATCTTATTTGGTTTCCCCGTGGCGACCATTTAGCGGCTGGTTGTAATTTCCCTTCGAACGAATAATACACATAGAACGCATATTCGCAAATGTACATTAATCAATCACTTAAACACTTAATAACATTCGAGATTAATGATTGTTCTTAACTCTGCTTTGTACTCTAAATGTTCTCTCCCAAGTTGTTAAAATACAATCGGAATACAATACAATAATAAACATAAAATAAACACACATTCAATATACTCCTGCCGGGTGATTTGTAATTATTTGCTTATCGTCGTCCGCATTGTCGGTATGATATGTGTCGCTTGCATGTAATATTCTTAGCGTTTCCTCGCTTTACACACCGAAAAAATGAAAGAAAATGAAACGCCCCGGCCAGGCAGGCGCATATGCACTCAAATCGATAATTGGCAACGCAACAACCTAGCAATTAGTAACTCGAAATCAATTAATGCGAGATATATATGGCAGCCTAACAAACGACAAACATCGTTTTCGACAAATTGCTCAATTCGGTATGCTCTCCTTCATGACTTGCTTATTACTCAGTTAATGCCTAGAATATATAAAGGGTTACTTGCACGCCATTCAATAGGGTAGGTGTGTGTACGTGTGCTGCTTGAAACGCTTGCATAACATTCAGTTGGACATTTTTGGACATCTACTGCATACATATGAGACGAGCAGCGGCCATGCCGTCCCCATCAGCATCATCCGGACCAACTGACCCGCAGTGGGCGCCTGGTGTGCGATGAATGCCGCACGGCCGATACACACAACATGGATGACGATGATGATAAGCACAAAAGGTTCACCTGCAGTTTGCGCATTATGTACACTTGACTAGTAGTTTCAGCAGCAGAGACTCGCTGCGTCCCCCGCTTCCAAACGCGCCCGCTCTCTCGGTGGATTGAAACTGCAACCAGCTGGGAATTATGTTTGCTTGCCTGTTTTTATACTGCTCATAGATAATTTATAATGTGAATACAATTAGGAGATTTTGGGTTCGAAAACGGCTGGCAATTCATCGGATGTCGCGAATGTTCTGATGTGAACCGAAAATTTTGAGCATCTGTTCCTCGTAGTCGTGAATATTGCGCTTCATGATCTGCATGCACGGTCCGAGGAGGCGTTCGAATGTCTCCACATCCAAAACTAAAACAGATCCAAACAGACATTCGATTAATTAGCGTGCCAACACGACCGCCCAGCCAATAAATATTATTACGTACATGCGACTTTGACTTCCTCAGCGGCGTAGGCAGACGCAGCACGAGGACGATGGGTGACCAGTGCCAATTCACCAAAGTATCCACCCTTTCCGACCGTGTTGATTTCGACTTCTTGCCCGCTATCGTTCAGCACCTTAATACTGATAGTTCCCGACTCGACGAAGTACATGCCGTCGGCAACGTCGTTCTGCTTGATAATGCGCTGACCTATGGACAACATCCTCATAACATCACATCATCGCATCATCCCCAAGTCATACCTTTCGTGTAGGAGCGTGAGACGAGCGCATCGGCGAGATTCATGCGCTCGTACTTCTGCAGCGCCTTCAGCATCGGCACGCTGTCGATGAGATTCTCGTACATCTTCCGTTTCTTGAACGCCGACTTGAGCAGGATGCGCCGGAAGGTCTGCCGGTCCATCGCCCACAGCGAGCCGTCCGTCTTGGCGATGATGGTCGCGGCGCGCGGCATGTTGTACATAAGTGCCAGCTCGCCAAAACTCCCAGAACCCTCGTACGTGTGGATCAACTTCGGTTCTTTGCCCGGTTCCGGCGCGACGAACGCCTGGTACGTACCCCTGCGACAGAAACCCACGAAGATGACGTCCAACGTCACGAAAAACCACCTGGAGGACTTACGATTGAATCACGTAGAAGTTGTCGCCGTCGTCGCCCTGCTTGATGACGCTCTCGCCGGCGACGACGTGCCGCTCGAACATCGCGTCGAACACCTCGTTCATCTGCTCCTTCTCCAGCGGCCGGAAGAGCAGGATGTTCTTGACGGCTTCAGCGAGCTGCTGGCGCTGCTCGTCCGACTTCGGATAGACGACCTTGTTGCCCTCGTCGTCGTCGTCCTCCTCCGGGTCGTACGTCTCGGCGAAGACGGACTTGCGCCGCACGTTGAACCTAGACACGGGCGGCTCTGAAAGTGCAATCGGACTCATTAGTTGGGCTGACACGTCGCGCGCAAATGCGATGACAAATTCGGCCTGACATTCCACTGACAACGGGCGCACATTACCATGCAATTTAGAGAACACATCGGATCTGGAGCATATATATTTATTGAAAAAATACATTGTGGATTTAACGTAGGAAGGGATTCGAATGCGGGAGTCAAAAACGGTTAGCACGAATGAGTGCTAGAGCGGCGTGGGTGCACTAAAAGCTGCTTCAACCTCCCTGACTTAACAATGCACCCTCATTGCTCACTGTTTGATAATAGGACATATCATAGCTCAGATCACCTATAAGGAATTCGGTTGTCAATGATAAACGGCTTAATAGTCGCATAATATGAGAGAGGAATCGATGGAAAATGTGCCGAGCGCGTGTTACCTTCTTCGCCGATGATGGACTCCTCGGGCGACGATGGTGATCCCATGGTTTTGCCCTCGTAGATTACATCCGTGTGACGTGAGTCCCGCAGTCGCGTGAAGTAGTCGGCAGCATAGTTTATTACATCACCGGGTTGCTCTAGCAAGTACGTGATGGTGAATTCGAGCAGCACCTCCCGCAGATCGTCGGGGACGTGCACGCGCTGCCCTTGATTGCGACTCATATCGGGGGCTTCTTCTTGAATGGTTGGCGAAAGCGATGAAGGATGAGACAATACTTATACTTAGCGAGATGGCTCGAGACTCGGAGCGCTGGGCCGAATTAGCGAATCGTCGTCGATCAGCGAAATTCGAGTATGTATACTTATGATTTTCCTTTACAGCACAGCCTGGTTCATTACGATTTCTAATTGATCAAAAATTACGGAACTGATTGCACATCGCAGACAGAATGTCAGTGCGATAGAGCGGGACAGCGAATCTCTGTTGATCGTGCTACCCCAGCAACAGGATAAGTCAGTCGACAGGATGCGGCCCGATGTGATCCTGCCGGGGCGAGCAGGTTGGCGGCGGGCGGCGCAAAAAAGGGGCGCTCGATGGATGCACGGATGGCACAGATTCGCACGTTCGCTCGAAATCAATTCCGCTTTTTTCTCGCTCGTTGCGTTCGGGCGCGCGATGCGGGAGAGACTTAGCTCCCGAAATCGGCGACGCTTATCCCAGAATCGGGCGCTGCACTCGCAAGGCCCTGCGTGCGTGCTGGACGACTAAAATGGTGGTCCGGCCCGTGTGGGAACGCGTTTTCAGCGTGTACGCCGCCGCCACAAGCACACAATCTTCCTCAAGGCCCGCCTGCTGCCTACTTGGCTGCTGCTGGCGCACGCACGCACACACGCTCGCTCGCTGGGGAAGCTCGAGCGCCGAACAAGCCTCGCTCGCAATCACAATGTCGGTCTATCGGTCACTTTCACGCGCGCCTACCTACAGCATATTCGCTCGATGCAGACGGTGCGCGCTCGCGGCCACCAGCAACGGTTGCGATTTCTGACTGAACGCCGAACGCGGCCGCTCCAATTCGTGATAATCGATGATTAATGATTGGACGTCGCCTCGAACGCACTAGCAGCGCGCTGCAACCGCTACAGCCAGCTACACCAGCTACCAGAACAAGCGTATGCTTACGTCGACCGAGGCGGCGCGCGGACAGGTGGAACAGGCTAGCGGCGACACGAAAAACTAACCCAAAATCAGTACGCCAAGTGCGCGAAGTGCGCCTTGTTGGCCGTTCGGTACGCGGGCGTCGAGGAGTCCCTTCCGTGTCCGATTCCAATGCCTGCACATCTTTTATTTAGCCCACGACAAACGCCTACTCGAAGCGAATTCCTGGCTGTTCTAGATTCGGCCCGCAGACGCTCGTCGATTCGTTTCAGCGGCAAATTCAAATTTCCTCTCTCGCTACCATTCGCAGCCCACTTAATAGCGCGCTCATTATCGAATTGCGACCATATTTGCCATTGCGTAATGCTTGCTACTAATTACCATTTACACACGGCCTGTAACATAAAAGCAGCGCATGAGGAAAATAAACAAATTCAAATGCAAACAGTTGCTTCTAACATACGCCACGCTTGCTTGATAAGAGGCTTTTCGATTCGGCCTTACTTTTATGCCCAATTAAATGCCTACTACATCGACTGTTATTTATTATGAGAGCGAAGCCTTGAAAACATCTTGTTTCGCACGTAATAGACGGTTTCACATTTGAATAAATATTCAAATGAATCGCGGCAAAAGTTCCAAAAACATAAATTTAGCATTTCTAATCAGCTCGTTTCTATCATGTGTCTATAACGAAACGATTCAATCAATTGGCATTCAAATGTGCGAATCGCACAAGCATAAAGGGTCTGTTAGAGCGTTTAGCAACAATTAGCACGTGCCACCAATGATGGTGAGTGACACGCGTTAGATAAATTCAATTACGTCTCACAATGTCATCAATGTGACGGCTTTAAGCTGATGATAGTAAATTCTTACGTGGATAGGGATGAGTTACGAAGTACTTTCGAGGAGAAAGTGAGGCAACTCACGAACGCATCGGAAATACGCCAAATTCGCAGCTGCTGCTCGAGCGGACACGATGACACCGTTGTGCTCTTCAACAACACGACCATCGGCATTATCATAATCATTCTCTCCATTATCCTGGTGCTTCTTTTATTGGGTTGTATCAAAGGGCTGTGCGGCTTGTACTGTTGGCCTCCGGTTGGCATGTGCGGGCTGGGCGCGCTTATTGACCTGCCGCGGCCGTTGGACGAGTACCAGGAGGACGAATTGCGAGAATTTCCGGTGCAATATGATATGATTGGATGGCCGGTGCATCCGCAAACGAATCGGCGCACGGTGCGAGCGCTATCATTGTAAGTTACTGTTCCAGAAATTCATCCACCAAGTTCGGCAACTTTGCGCCGAAAAAGAGAGGCTGACGTATCTATGGCGACAATTCTGGCAGTTGTAAACTTTCCGTAACATTCTTCTCTTTGTTATCCCTTTCAGAAGAAGCGAGTTTTGTTTGAACGTGATATTTTTCCTAACGTATCCGCTGATTATGTTAATCACTTTATTAACGACTTGTTGTTTCGCCCACGTCTACGACAATGAAGACACCACCGATACGATCTACAAGAAAGACCATACGATCATGTTAACTGAATGTCCATCCATAATGTGTCCATCAAATACCAACAAAATCGACAGCAAATGCATTACTCTCGGCGGAAATGTGTCCGAACGCATCTACAACGATGAATCGGGAGCTGAAGAGTCCGACACGCGCTACGTCTTCGACCAGATGCGTAAGAGCCAGGAAACGTTGCGTTATAGTTAAGGAATATTTACAATTAATTTATATGAAATGTGTTTAATAAAAAATGTAAACTATGCTGTCTCCATGGGCTTGAAGTTTTCAGGTACCACCTTTGCCACCTTCCTTGGTTGTTTTACACTTGTTTTGGTGCATTGCATTTCAGTCCAACTGATTGGGACCATTGGATCGCCTTCTTCACTATGTGCAATCACAACACCCAACTCATTTTCAGCTGTTGACAATTGGTATGTATGTGCTTCAGTGATTGGTAACTATAAAAATACAAATATAACAATGAGTTATGTTAAGTTACTTCTGTATTCAGCACTTACCACTCTGGCCAAAATAATATCACCAGGCCTAACACTTTTATACACCTCCACCTTATCTTTTTCTTGAGCTCTGATATCCTCCTTCCTTAATATGGCTCTATATGTTCTTGATAGCACAACATCCCCAATGCATTTTATAGCGCACCTGGCAAACTGATGTGTTATAATTAATACTTGTGCAGTGACGATATCGTCTTGCTGTGGTACAAGGCCTGGATCACTTATGCTGTGTACTTCAATAATCTCAGCAGCATCATCTTTTTTGTTTATTTTTACAAAGCCTGCGAGTTGTGAATAAATGTAACCTTGTTTCTCATATGTACCCTGTCCAGACAGATGCTTCTTGTCGCTTAAACATAAACGCTGGCCTGGTAAACAAACTAATAAATCATCTGAAGCTTCCATTGGTTCCATTGCACAACTATTTTAAATTAAATTTAAAGTAATTTAAAATCCGATTAGTTTTGAACTCCTTAGTTAACCTGTAAATTTATTCATCACATTTAACTGAGAGGGAGTAAGGAATCTTTATTCCCACCCCGTATAAGCGCATGCGCAACATCGACTATTGTTCCCGGTACAAGGGAATAAAGTTGGAAGTGCCCAAATTACATAAGGAACGCACCTTTAGTCGACCAGGAAAGTGGTTATTGTTATGAAACTGTGCTCGCAATTTATAGGTTATGTGATTCACTAAGAAATCGTCGAAATTAAGCAACGAAAAAGACATTTTTGGAAATTGTGGCCTTAAATATCGTCGGAAATGTCTATACAAATGCCAGTGGACGCATCGCGTTCACGTGAAAATAATAAAATGATGAATACTAGAGAAAAAGAAGAATACATAGAGAACTTCAATTTTCCATACTGTGATGAAAGTGTTAAATATGAAAAAGTTGCTAAAATTGGACAGGGTACATTTGGGTAGGTATCTTTTGTGATTTCTTAATATCCACCAAATTCTCAGTTCATATATAATCACGTCACAATTACATTCCAAAGAATTATACATATTGAACCAATATTTGTATCGTTAGAATTAAGTTCTCAATGAGTTTTGTGACCTTCAAGATTTCATTAATGTATCTTCTTTGCCTCTTTTGTATGGTTTCTCTTGAATTAATAAATAAAATGCTTAGCAAATATACTTAGTAGGTTCTTAATAGTAAATTCTAAGTAGGTTATTATTGCATCATAAGGATCTTCTATTTTATGTATTATTAAAGATCATAATACTATACATTGAATTCTATTATTGTAGGGAGGTGTTTAAGGCCAGGGAGAAGAGCAATCCAAACAAATATGTTGCAATGAAGAAAGTTTTAATGGAGAATGAAAAAGAGGGTGTAAGTGACTGAATGCTTATTTCATGAAAGGTGAGACACTAATTAGTGATATTTTTTGTTTAGTTCCCAATAACAGCCCTTAGAGAAATCAAGATATTGCAGCTATTAAACCATGAAAATGTTGTAAATCTGATTGAGATCTGCAGAACCAAAGCAACACAATTCAATAAGTATCGATCAACCTTCTACCTTGTATTTGACTTCTGTGAGCATGATTTGGCTGGATTACTTTCGAACGTTAATGTGAAATTCAGCTTAGGCGAAATTAAGAAAGTTATGCAGCAGCTACTCAACGGCCTGTACTACATACATAGCAATAAAATACTTCATCGTGATATGAAAGCCGCCAATGTTCTGATAACGAAAAACGGCATATTAAAGTTGGCTGATTTTGGATTGGCCCGAGCATTCAGCGCAAATAAGAACGGTGAACCAAACCGCTTTACAAATCGCGTTGTAACATTGTGGTACCGACCACCGGAGTTGCTGCTTGGCGAACGCAACTACGGCCCCCCAGTTGATTTGTGGGGCGCTGGTTGCATTATGGCCGAAATGTGGACACGCTCCCCTATCATGCAGGGCAACAGTGAGCAGCAGCAATTAATCTTCATTTCGCAATTGTGCGGCTCGATCACGCCGACCGTTTGGCCAGGAGTCGAGAATCTCGATTTGTATAAAACGATGGAATTGCCACAGCATCAGAAGCGCAAAGTGAAAGAGCGTCTTAGGCCGTATATGAAGGACCCGTATGCCTGCGACTTGCTGGACAAGCTTCTTGTACTAGATCCTAGCAAACGAGCCGATTCGGATACTGCCCTAAATCACGATTTCTTCTGGACGGATCCAATGCCGTGTAGCCTTGGAAATATGTTGGCGAACCATCATCAAAGTATGTTTGAATTTTTAGCGCCTCCTCGGCGACCCACTCACATGCGGACGCACCATTCGCTGCCCGGTGCGAGACCAAGTACGTCCTCAGTGCAGGACAGCAGCAGCTATCAAGATAGGGTGTTTTAATTCGTTTATAGTCAGTTAATTGTAAAATATACGACAATTCATATTTACATGGTTTACATGATTAGGACGTATGAGGCTCTTTGAATCCTATTAATGACTGAATATATTGTATGTATATGATTCCACATGTGCAGAATATTCTGCAAACCATATAATTTTTATACTTGTACTTCATACGTGAAGCAGTACATAACGGGGTAAATAATTGACTACAATAAAATGTTCACCCAAAATGGGAAATTCTCCACATTCAATAGATAAGTTACTACTAAGGGAGCAAATATAAATTAGGTATATTATAGAAACTGTCTAGAATTTTGTGGAAAATTTGTTATTGCATATGCAAATTGTTGCACTCGTATTTTCCTTTCAAATTACAAATGTGTAATATTGATTGATTGATATTAAATTCCCAAATTCTTGACTGAAACAGTAGCGCAAATTGGACATTATAATTAATTTCTGAATTTGAAGTCAATTCAGCCGCATTTAATGTTACATGCTGTTAATTTATGTAGCACTTAATAAAATTGTATTACCAAAAACTTCATTCAAGATTCATAAGTTAATTTCAGATTTTGTTTATGGCAACCCTCTGCAGGACTCTGGGTGCATAGTAAAATGAAAATTACAAAATAAGGATTGGATAAAATACATTGTTATAGTTTTTATTTAACATGTAAAGACAGTTTGAATATATTACAAGAAATTGTGAACAAACAATTGAAACAGGGTTGATTTTATAAAATCATCAGAATACTTTAAAATTATTTTGTCCTCATAAGTTTTTGTTACATGATCTAGGCAGAAAACATACCTGTGAATACTTACAAGGCCTCTGATTTGTTCAGTCTTTAATATTACATTTGATGATTGCACATTTATGACTTTAGTCAATTTTTCTTCATCTCTAATTGATTGTAAATTTTGCACCGCAATTGGTACCTTTGGTAGCTGCTCATTGATACAAAAAGTTTGTATTGGCAGTTTAAGTTGTTTATTATGTATAGTTTGGGAGTAAAGCACAGCAAGCAAATTGGCATTTTCTGGTACTATGTACTCATTGATATACATTACATTTGAAATTACTGACTGTGCATTTGTTCTTAAATAACAATCCTCACTTATAATTTCTTCAAATACAATTGGAAAATTGTAAGAGTAAAATGATATATTAAAATTCAATTGGCTTGAAAATTTGGTTATTAATTTACTTGTTTGATGTGGTAAGGCATTTGAATAAATAATGTAAGAATCAACACCCATTAAGGCATGAAAACTTAGAAATTCAGCCATATATCTTTTTGTAACAAACTTTGATGTTGGAACACAAAGTGTCATGTTAAAGGTGTGGCTCACATTATGTTTTTGTACAATTAAATGTTTTTGTAAATACTTTTTGCTGAATGAGACAGCATAAGGCACAGCATTTTTTGTCCAACTGCATTTATATCTATAACCGGCGTATTCTTCGCCAGTGAATAAACTTGAATATTCAAATTTGCCAACTTCAGGCTTCCATTCATTGTCTTCATACCATAGGTAGCAATTTCTTGGATGATCCAAATTTGGCAACTTAACGATCAGTGATTGCACTGTTTGCTCACTTGTCCTGTGTGTGGAATAGACGAATATATTACCGTCCTGCGTCCACGTTGGCTCTGGGCCCCAGTCATGATGATTTGATACTTTACTATACTCAATTAATCCAGTAAAGTTGCATGGTTGACCAAAGAAATTGAAGACTTCCAAAACGTAATGTAATCGGTTGTACTCATGTCGATACACAAGTAGTAAGCCAAGACTTGCCACAGAAATAACTATCAGCAATAACTGCTGATATTTACGCATTGTATTAATCAAGTTGGCGAATAAAACAACAACATGCTGAGTATCCTCACATTTTCAAGATTGATAAAATTTGATAAAATCTTTGCAGGAAATATCAGTTTCAGTAATGTGACATTACTCCCTCTACGATCAGTTTATGATCAGTGATCTCATAGAGGGAGAAATATTTCTCTTTGGATCTGAAAGAAAGAGAGAGAATATGGAAAATTGTATGTGCGAAAGTAAGAAACAAACGTTTTTGAACGCTTTTTCGTTCATATAAATTAACCTATAAATTAGTTTAATTTTTAACGAATTTGTTTTACCGGGCTTGCTGCTCATTTAATGTTTCAAACACGTTAAACAATGTCGAATTTTAATATAATATCGGAAATTATTGGTTCAGCACAGAGGAACACAGCAGTACACCAAAAATGCGTAACGAGATTAATGAACATATTTTTAAGTGAGGTGAGTCTTATTTACAAACTTTTGAGTATTACTTTTTTCATGCTTATATTGTTCTAGGATTTTGATACTTGTTTTCTCAATTTTAAGAAATGTATTTATTCATTTCTATTAACTGATTACAAATTAGAGAAGCATCAGTTTGTAGAGAGATTGATTCAGTTTCTCTCATTGTATTGTACTACCATGCAGGATTATCATCTGAAAAATGTTGATCCTGAAACAGATTCCAAATTGCTGATACAAACAATTCAATTTCTCACAGAGGTGATATATTATTTTTGGGCTTTAAATATTTATATTTATGATAATTCTACAGATGAGTGGTGCAGCATCAGATTCTGTTCGATATCGAGCTTGTGAATTCATCAGCAGACTATTTGCAGCCATGACTGGATTTGACTTGACTGAAGAGTTATGTGATACAGTTCAAGAAATTATGCTCAACAAATTAGAAGTAAAGTATGGTTTAATTGCATCAATAATATGTAAACATCATTTAATTTTAGGACAAACTTCCGCAAGTTCGAATGCATGCGGTACGTGCTCTAGGTCCATTACAAAACCATAGTGTACATTGTCCCATTATCGCATCATTCTTGGAGCATATGGAATACGATCCATCCGCAAAAGTCCGCCGTATGTGCGTCGAGAAAATCATTCTGAAGCGTGAAGCAATTTCACACTTAATTAACGTTAGCTTGGATGTCGATGCTAATGTTAGATTAGAAGTGTACAAACGTGCTCTGAAATACCCGAACCATTTTAAGGTAAAATTATCGTTAGATGAAGGATTCATATAATAATGTTTATCTTATTTAGATCAGCCAAAAACAACGCCTGTTATTGAACGCAATACATGATAAATCTGAAACTGTAAAGAGATTTGTCAGCCAGCAAATGATTCCAGCATGGTTACAATCCACTGACGTGGATTACATAAAGTTGATAAGTTCGTTGCGGTTGGATTCAACATGGAAAGATCTTGAAGATACCACCAGAGTAGTAGAATTTACGCTAAGAACACTTTTCAATTCGCGTCCACTTGAGGAAGTTCTTGGAGTATTGAATATAGATGAAAAGAAGCTTGTTAAGACTGAAGATCTTACCTGGGATATTGCTCTATTCTGGCGTTATCTCGTGGAGCATTTACGTCGGCCGCATGTTGATTTGGAAGACATTGATAAGTACATTCCTCAAATTCCGGACTTAGGGAACTACATTGAACAGTACGTCTTTATTTTACTTTCTTTGATTGATGCTCATTGCGTGATTTCTTTCAGGTATTGTGTCTATAGTATGAACAAGATAAACAGCAATCCAGATGAAATTTTGTTGCAGTTGAAATTTAAATTCATATTGGTGCAACTATTTTACATTGTAGAAACCTACGATTTCTGCGACATATCATGTAGGAAAATTATAAATGAGTTAATCCAACATGTTCTTAGAACATACTTTCTGGATCTGGAGGTGGTCAATCCAATCATATCAGTGTTCAACATAACTATGCCGAATATTCATGATCAAGCCCGCGTGATATGTGAGATGCTCAGTTCGGATCTGCTATATTCGCAGCAGCCTTCGATTCAGCCGGCGGAGCAACCTCCGACAGTCGAACCTCCTGCTGAAAATGCAGTCTTGAATTCAACGCAGGCTGAATACGAGGTCGCGAAGTTAAAGTTAAAAATTTATGAGCTGTCTGAGGAGCTGGAGGAAGCAGTCAGAGTGCAAGATTTCCTGACAGCCAGCGAATTGAAGCAGCAACTCGACCCACTCAAATTGGAACTTTCGATGCTGAAAAGGCCGGTCGGGATGAGTATCATTGAAGACGAAACGGATGAGCCAGAAGATGCGGACGTCGAAGAGGAACGCGTCAAGCAAACGGATCCTATGATCATTCAGCGCTCTTTGAATGTTATGGCAGGGTTTCTGACAACTTCAAATGTGCAATCGTTGAGCCCCACGCTCAATATGTTCAAGATCAATTTCATTGACGATTGGATTCATCATGAGAACATCCGAATTAAGATAGCAGCAATGCGTTGCTTGGGACTTTGTTGCGTGATCGACGAGCACACCGCAAGCATAGCGATTCCTGCTTTTGTTGGCGTTATTGTCGCCCATAATAGATTAACGCAGTCTGGAGATTACAGCAGCTTGGTGCTAATCTGCGCTGGCACCATTATGGATTCAATCATTAAATTCGGTACTAAGGTTCTTGCAAATGTCAGAACTGATATATCGGATTCCGGAAGCGACGAAGGGGAAGTGTTTCAAAACGGGACCTCTTTAACGGCCATCATCAATGAGTTGCTCAACTTGCTTAATGATGATAATGTAAAGATTCAGGACATGGCTGCTCGTGGGTTTTGCCATTTCATTTTAACATCGCGCATTCAATCCCATTCAATTCTCACCAGGTTAATATTAAAATATGTTCTGCCAGTGGATTTCGGTGAGTTTTCAGGTACAAGTTGCAGAAGAAAATATTATAAATGTTGTTTCAGATGATCAAGACTCACTAAAACTGCAACAATACATTGCGGTGACGTTGAGCAAACTACCAAGAATTCCTGGTGCAGCTGTTCATTTCAAAAAGGCAGTTATACCAGCCATGCATGTCATCCTCAAAGCACCACGCAGCAGTCCACTTGCAACAATTAATGTTGAAAATACAGCAAAGCTTTTAATGGATATTGCTGGCTGTTTTCCAGAGGTGCATAACTTCAATATAATTTATTCCTGCTATTTTATAAGTAACGTTTTAGGCGGATGATAATTACTACTACTTAACTTTTATGTTGCTCAAAGAGATTCGCGACAAGCCGAACAATCCACATAATTTCATGCTATCTAAAATTATTTTAATGGCAAAGTTTACGTCACGAGTTGGGGACGACTTCACGAATCACATTGCTCTTGTGGACGAAATAAGAGATGTAAGTTTTTGATTTAAAGTTGACGCATACGTTATTTATTAATAATCGCAATTTCAGAGGGTTGTTGATAAAAAGATACTTGCAAATATTATCAAATTTAATACAAAGATGCATTTGCAAGCGGGAGACGGTAACCCGTTAGCTGTTACTGTAGCTGAAAATGAAAATGAAGATAAAGTGGATGATGAGGAAGAAGCAAGTGAAGATGAAGAAGCTGAAGAGGAAGAAGAGGGTGAAGACGGAGAAACGGAATAATATTTGATACTATATTATTACAAGTAAGTGCAAAATGTGTTTAGTTTCTCTATAATATCTCTCAATTAGGCTGGTACTGAAATGCTATTTGTGGTAGATATTTTTTGAAAATTTGAATAGAAAAAAATTTATTTTAAAATACAAATGAAACATGTACACACATTTTGACATAATGAATATATAAAATATACATTTTAATATAAATTTCTAATTAAATAAGCATTGCAATAATTATTGTCAAAACTAGAGAATTTTCCCTTCTTTGAGTCAAATAAAATTTAAAAAAAGCAACAAATAAAACAATAAAGCCATAAACCGCCGAAATAAACAATAAGAAAAAATCTTCCGCAAATGAAAATAGCGAAGCAAATAAAAAGCGTAGCGTTTGTACTATCTTATATAACTTTAGATATTCATTTAACTTACAAACTATGGTTCATTAGTTTCGCCAATTTTCACTTGGGAGCCTCGGGCGGGCAGTCTGGTTGGTTGCTTGGATGGGCAGCGCGAAAAGCTGGGTGGTTTTCCAACTCGCGATCGATCCGTAGAATAATTGGGAATGGCCGCAAGTCAACGTGAAAACGCCGAGCGTTGAAAACTTGTGGAATGAGGCAGCAGTCAGCTAATGTTATATCATCACCAACACAGTACTTTCCAGCACTGGAAGACAACAGTTTCTCAACAGCTCTGAATCCTCGAGTTATCCAATGCTGGGCCCATTCATTCTTCTTCTCTTCACCCACATGGATAAGCACAATAAGATTTTGCAGTGGTTGGATTCCTGAAGCTATTACTTCACATATTTCTCTAACCTGGAAGTATTAAAGTTAGTTTTTTTGTTTTGTTGGAAATAGACAATTTCACTTACTTTGGCTCTTTTGATGACATCATGTGGCATTAAACTCCTCTGTGGTCTTGTTTCTTCTAAGTAATGAAGAATATTGAGTGATTCAACTAATGTATTTCCATCAATATGAAGGGCAGGCACCTGTTCCATTGGATTTACATCTCGATACTCATTGCAGTGCTGTTCACCACCAGCTTTGATCAAGGACACTGGCTTAATGTCATAAGGAATTTCTTTGAGATTTAGGGCTGAAAGGCGATTTACTTTTAGCTTTCATTTCAATCATTAATTAAATGCTTACCAATTCTCACTCTCCATGAACAAGAGCTTCTCCAGTACGAGTACAAGACGGGCTGTTGAGGTTAAGTTTAGAATTATTTTTAAATTAACAGCAAGTATTTTTTAAACAATCCAACTGGAATCTTTTGTATTAATGAAGATTGTATTTCTTCGAAAATCACTCACCTTGCCGATTACTGACATGTTTTGGAAGGTATCTTCGCAACTTGATATTTCCTTGAGACACTTAGTTACTTTTGCTACGTTTATCGATTATTTAAAGCGCTGAGAACTAACGGTTCCTGAAGGAGCAGTGCACAATAAGGTGGTAAGGGAGCAAGTGACTGGATGTAAGATTTGCGCTCTGGAGTAAGCGAAGTCCCCACACGAATTGCGATTCTTGAGGGTTGCGATTCTGTTCTCGGTGAGACAAGTTGCGCAACCTGTTTATTGCCACGATTTTTTACATTTATCATCGACTGTGAGATAATTTTCTTGATAAACTGGTTTCCATGCCTGCTTAAACGTTATATCCACTGTAATCTACCGCACACATTTATGCAAATAAAATATTTGTAATTCAAATTTTCTCCTAGCAGGTTTCAGATTTCTAACACTTGATGCTGTGGAAGTAAATATTATGCGATTTTCAAGATTCAAACGGACGTGTAAACAATTAAGAACGTAGAACAACATATTTAATCAACACATTGGCTTTTATACTTACAAATAAATTCTTTCGCGTAGTTTCAATCTATTGGGAGGAAAGGAACCGGTTTTGCAAGAGGGTATTCATTGAATAGTGAGATTTTTGCAGTAAGGGAGTCTTTCGGGAGGCAAATAATTCTCACGGTCTGGATTCGCATCCCTTTAGAGGATGTTGAAGATTCATTCATTCATTCATATTCTCCGCAAATAATAAGGGGGTCATTTGGCAATACCCCTATTATCATAAAAACGGCGTTTGTATATCATCCAAATCAGGAATTTTATAACGATCATTAATATTAATACCATATAATTAAGATAATTATTGCATTGAATAACGGAATAGAACCTTGTTTCTGTGTGCAAATAAATATATGCTTTGCAAATGTTTGCACAGTTTACAAATTAATAATTCCCGCGAACTCTTTAAACTATCTTCCAATTGTCAAAACTCGTTTGACGTAATTTCCGGTACTCGTTTAAAAGGCAAACTGCACCTCGCAGTGCGCCTGCGCTAGCAAATTTAAACATTCTTTCAATCTCATTGGAATTAAAAACATACAGATTTTGTTTGTTTAAATGATTTATATTTGTAATAATATTTAACATGAACGATATCATTAATATTGCTAATTTATGGTCAATTCCAGAAACGCAAAACTTATCACGCATGCGTTATTTTTGGCAATTTGACTTTGAAACGTACTTGTCAACGTTGCGCGTGAATTTTGAGCAAATCGAGCGGAGGCCAGAGACATTTCAAGACATTTGAGATAAATCAACCAGGCGAGCGCCTGCCGCTCCCAATTTCAACAATTTGTGTGTCTTGTGCGCGCCTGACTGAATATTCGAATATTGAAGTAAGAGTTCCCATTACGTTCGGTGTTTTTATCGGGCAAGCCACTTATTAGAGATGGAAGGGACAAAATTGGATATAGCAGCAAAAGAAAAGGAGCCGTTGTCGCCATCAGCTACATACAAGCAAATTCCCGAAGACGACATGGACGGTGGGTATTGCGTCAGCTATTTAATTTATAAGATGTAGGGATTGACTAACTTCTTTTATACTGATTGAATAGATACACCTTCAAGACCCAAGAGTGTGGCGAAGGAGGAAAATGGCACAGAGCATGATGGGGCTGATGAAAAAATGTTGGCTAATACAGATACCAAAGTTGGGCCTAATTCTAATATCAACTTGACTGAAGTTAAGTTCACATCCAATGAGAAAAATGGTGATGCTAAACTGGACATTGGTAAGTTTCTTTGAATCATTTTTGTGTTAGTGAGTTCATTGTCATTGATTTTATTTGTGATCTCTTTGTGCAATGCAGTAATTATACATTGAATTTTGGTTAGCTGACAAAAACAGTTTTAATGTATTTTCTTATCTGTTTACAAGTTATTTGCACAATTTTCCATAAAAAGCAGCTTGTAATATTAATACATTAATATGGTATGGGTATAAAAGCAGAATTTCTCCACATTCCATTTGATTGAAACTTACATAATATTTATTGCTCCATCAGTATTTAGATCATTTTATATCACTCAAATTTTTATCAGATACTTGTTGTTCATGGGGGTACTTGTATGCACATGATCAGCAATCAAGCCATAATGGTAATTGAATTATTGTGTTAAATGAGGAGGGGATGTTGATGTTTATGGGATATCATATTATATTACTGGAAAGAACCATAATCTGCAATATAAAACCTGATTTCATTGTAAAGGCCCACCATTAGCAGTCGCTTTCAAATCGTTTTTTATCCACTTTAACAAATTGATTGGTTCAATGAACATAATTTGATTACTACGCTTAGTGTGCTCGAAACATGGACGAGATTGAGTTGAGTGTTCCGCCGAATAAAATTGAAGAACCGATTCAGATCAAGAGCCCCAATAATAAAATTGGTTTTAATTGAGTCATATGGTCCAAGCATTGTAATTAACTAGGTTTTATGTTCCCAGGGGAATTTAAGAATGAGTTCGTCGGTCTTACCAAGGAGGAATTGATGAAGTGTGCTAACGATCCATTTTGGGTCCGCCTTCGTTGGATCCTCTTCATTTCGTTCTGGTTGCTCTGGGCTGGAATGTTAATTGGAGCCATTCTTATCATCGTCGCTGCTCCTAAATGTACTCCACCAACTCCAAAAACATGGTAAGAAATATTTTTGAACATTGCTTATGATCAATTATTTATGATTTTATCATTGTTTTAATATAGGTGGGAAGAAGGTCCTCTCGTTGATGTCCAAACTACAGAATCTGAGGCTATCGAGAAAGTTACGGCCGATAAACATGCATTCATTATCAAATACCCTGTTGATACATATAATATAACACCGGAATTCGAATCATTCTTGGCTGAAAACAAAGATTCGCATATTATTGTGGAGCTAGATCCGACCGTTTCTTATGCATGGTTTGCCGATTCAGAGGCTAAAGGTGCCTACAATGAGTACTACATTTGGGGCGGCGAGGAAGGAGCTGCTTCAGACAAATACCCGAATAATTGGTTGGCTAAAACGTCAAGCGATGAGGCGAAGAAGTCAGCCTGGCAGTATTCGAACGTCAGAAAGCAATTCTATTTTGCGCCGGATGGAAAACCACATTTGAATTTCCGCAACGCCAAAGTGCAGGATGAGTTCAAGAAAGTCCTGACCCGATTGTTTGATGATGGCGTTGACGGCGTTCGATTGAAGAATGTGCCCGGCTTATTTGTTGATCCAGAATTCGCCGATGAAGCGTTGAAACAAACACCCGGAAACAATACCTTGGATTCCTATGATTTCTACACTCATTTCAAAACCGAGAACTTGAAGGAAATTCAGCCAGTTGTACGCGAATGGCGAAATATCGTCAAGAATAAAACCGACAATGGTGCATTTATGCTCAGCGATGAAATAACAACTTTGGATCCGTACAAATTCAACGGTACATTGCTGGTTGATTTGCCTAAGCATCGGGATGTCTTCAGCCAAAAGGAACTAAACGCATCCAAACTGTTGAACGCTATTAATGCCTCGAGTATATTTTTGGAAAACAACTGGCCCGCTTGGCAAATCTCGAACACAGCATATCCCGAGGGAACGCTCGAGATTGTTACATACTTACTTAAAGGCGTGCCTGTTCTGCGACCTAGTTTCCAAGTCACCGAGGAGCTTAAGGAAGCCAGGAAATCGCCTTCTATTCTGTTTGGTACTCAGAAACTCTACACGGCTGCAAATGATACCGTGTTTGCCTACGTCAGGTTCGTACAAATTCGTATGTAATTTAAAACGCTTATTACTAACACACTATTTGTCCCTTGCTTACTAACTAATTTATTTGCTTACGGATTAATAGACAAGGGTAAGATATCTAATACTATGTCATATGTTATGAATTAATATCTATTTATCTCTATGAATCTATAGGAGTTATCCCAGTAACCCGGGCTATTTGGTTGCATTTAATCCAACTGATCAACAAGTAAGCGTGGACTTCCCAACAGACATTCCAGAAGTTCCCGATGAGGTCACAATTCAGTATTTCAGCACGAATTACAATGAAACTGATGTGACACCTAGGTAAGAATATGATATAAAAAATACATTAGATTTATAACTTTCTTGTACCAATTTTTTTAGGGTAAAGAAGAGTGCAAAGGAATTTCCAATTTCTGCCAAATCTGCGATTATTCTATCGTACGTTCCGAAGTAAAGCAACATTACTTTATAACGATGACATTTGAACTAGCTTCTCTCTAGTAAGCTTGATTTTCGTTTTAACACGCTAAATAAAAGCAACTTCAGCATTGATTTCATTTTCTGTCTTAAGATACAAAAATTGATTTGCCTAGGTAATGATGTGTTTCCCTATTGAAGAAATTATTTGAAAACTTAATTGCCTAATTTTAGCCATTTTTCTTTCTTAATCATATAGGCCATATAACCGTAAGAAACTGGGAACACTATACATTCTTTGTTTAATCCATCCAGGGTTAAAGATAACATTCCCTAAACTTTCAATGGAAATTTTTCATATTTATCCTGGCAGTTCCTACTTAAGAACAGTGTGTACATTTTTCGAAAGTCGCTATTATATTTTGAAAGACAAGAATTCTTTGTTCATCACCGCAATCGAGCATTTGATCAAGTGTGTTGTGCTGCCCCCTAGACGGCTTGTTCTGCCGGTTGACTGCTGTCAAAGTGAAATATTTACCGATTTTTGACCACCGTGACTGGTAAATTTTGCCAGTCGTGCTTCTTTAGATCGCGGTGACTATTAAATTATAAAGAAAGAAAGTCGACGTATCTCATCATGGTAAGCTCTTAAACTTCTTCATCTCTAACTAAGCATTAAAATATTGCGTGTGTTTTTCATGATAAGGGTCAAAATCAATCCGGGCCGGGGGGCAGTGATAAAAAGGATGATAAGGACAAGAAGAAGAAATATGAACCACCAATTCCAACAAGGGTTGGAAAGAAGAAGAGGCGCGTCAAGGGTCCCGATACGGCTTTAAAATTGCCAGCAGTTACTCCCCATACAAGATGTAGGTTGAAGCTATTGAAATTGGAAAGAATCAAGGACTACTTGTTAATGGAGGAGGAATTCATTCGTAATCAAGAAAGACTAAAGCCACAAGATGAAAAGAATGAAGAGGAGAGATCCAAGGTTGATGATTTGAGAGGTAAATGTTGTTGCATCTTTTTGGTATTGCCTGCATTATTAGATTTATTTTATTAGGTACACCTATGTCAGTGGGAACTCTGGAAGAAATCATTGATGACAATCATGCAATTGTGTCAACTTCAGTTGGAAGTGAACATTATGTCAGCATATTGTCATTTGTGGATAAGGATCAATTGGAGCCTGGTTGCTCAGTCCTTTTGAACCATAAGGTGCATGCTGTTGTGGGAGTGCTGGGTGATGACACTGACCCAATGGTAACAGTAATGAAATTGGAGAAGGCTCCTCAAGAGACTTATGCTGATATTGGTGGACTTGATACACAAATTCAGGAAATTAAGGAATCTGTTGAACTCCCACTCACCCATCCAGAATATTATGAAGAAATGGGCATCAAGCCTCCAAAGGGTGTCATCTTGTATGGTCCTCCAGGTACAGGTAAAACCTTGCTTGCAAAGGCAGTGGCTAATCAAACATCGGCGACATTTTTGCGCGTTGTTGGCTCTGAGCTAATTCAGAAGTACTTGGGCGATGGTCCAAAATTGGTTCGCGAATTATTTAGAGTCGCCGAAGAACATGCCCCAAGTATTGTATTCATTGATGAAATCGACGCAGTTGGCACTAAGCGTTACGATTCCAACTCTGGCGGTGAACGTGAGATTCAACGTACAATGTTGGAGTTGCTCAATCAACTTGATGGCTTTGATTCACGCGGCGATGTAAAAGTAAGTAATGCATTCATAGTTGGAACTTAACCATATGAGGAAACTGTTTAGGTGATTATGGCAACCAATCGCATAGAAACGTTGGACCCAGCTTTGATCCGTCCTGGCCGCATTGACCGAAAAATCGAGTTTCCTTTACCAGATGAGAAAACAAAGAGGCGCATTTTTAATATCCATACCTCTAGAATGACCCTCGCAGAAGATGTCAATTTACATGAACTCATAATGGCCAAGGATGATTTATCTGGTGCAGACATCAAGGCCATTTGTACTGAGGCAGGATTAATGGCATTACGGGAACGTCGTATGAAAGTAATGAATGAGGATTTCAAAAAATCCAAAGAAAGCGTTTTATATCGCAAGAAAGAAGGAACTCCGGAGGGACTGTATTTGTAATTTTTGAAGGTAATTGTCACTCAATTTCTTAAATTGATAAACCAATACTAATAAAATTTTTGTCTTCAAAATATTTTAATTATTGCTTTCTAGTGAGGTCATTTAAAATTTTTACAGTTGAATTCCATTGTAACCTCTCCTTGTCATTATCAGTGTTTTTTAGTAGTTTGTTGTCTTTACAAATACAGCAATTGCCTCTTTTAGTGTTTTCCAGGGGTGAACAGTCTACCAAGGCACTAGTACCTCTATTAAATAAAAAGATAACTATATTCAATATTTGGGCAATAAAGTAAACAATCTTTACTTCCAAGCTCTCTGTATCTATGAGGATACTTACATCAAACTTCCTTTTAGTTTCCCTAATTCAAATCCATTTCGAAATCCAATCTTATAACCAGAGTCAAAGCTTTTTTGAAAATTAGAACTTCTTCCTTCCTCAATACCATCTCTAAATCCAAACTAAAATATTTAGATAGTAAATGATAATTAAATATCCCACATACTTACTTTTTCAGAATTATTCTTTAATTTATTCCAGTCTGCAAAATTATCTTCGTCCATTTTAGGTTAGGTATATGACAAAAACAGAGACAACAGTTTGTCTCTGACAAAAAAATGTTACAAATCTTTTTGTTTCTAGATGTGCTGGACTTGGGGCTTGGCGGATGTCTATTTTGTGAATAATCAGTAATTCAGAATTTCCTGATGGTTAAACGGTATGTATTAAAGTATAATTTGATAATGAATTAAAATTTTTTAATGTTTAGGAATCCTGATATTGATGAAAAATACTATCAACCATATCTGACCAAGAAGATGACCATTTGGAATTCCAGAGAGAAAATTCATTGCTGAAATTGATCCATAGACAAATTGTAAGTAAGCTTTATATTTCTACAGAAAAGAACTTTCAGTTTATCATTTTCTGTTCATGTGGAGATGGTGAAAATATTTTTTTCTTTGAGATGTAATGCATTGCCATATTTGTTACTTTCAATCCCTTTGTTGATGATTGTTACTTGTATACTATAATCAATTGTCTTATACTAAGTTCCCAATCTTGTTGTTTGAGGCACTTCTGGCAAATGATTATGTGTATTTCAATGTCACACATGCATTATATAAGCTGGTTTACTATTTCTATGGGTGACTGGGGTTGCAAAATGTAAATAGTACAAGCTCACATGGCATTATATCAACAATTAATTTTTATAAGTGCAATAGACATGTAACTGTCTCATTATTTGTATTGCTTTCTGGTTGTATCAAATTTCATTATAGTTTAGACATGCATGAATGTACTTTATTATTAATTACATTATTTATTTCAGTATGTGTCATGGTTGTTCCAAGAAGAAAGGAGGTGATTGTTGTATCTTGTATATTATTGCATCATACTTTAGATCTGTTTGAAAGTGCTTAATTATTAATTACATGGTGTAATTACATGGTTTTGTTTGTAACTTATGGATGTTCCAAGTGCTAAATGTGATCTCCAATGGTAGAATCTGAGACATGGTAGAATGAATCCTAAATCAGAGACATGTCTCTGCCTACATAATCGACCAGAGGACCCTTAATGAACACATGTTTTATTATTTTTATTTTTGCAGCATCCAGTATGGCCAGAATCGCCATTGTAAGTGAACAGATGTCTTATTATTTTTATTTTTGCAGCATCCGCAAGTATGGCAGAGTCGCCATTTTATGACGAAAGACCTCCGGTGGACACTTCTCTCCAATTATTATTAGTTTGTAAGTAATTTATATATTCAATAGCTGCTGTCATCACCTGTTGGCAGAATTTTGAGCCTCATTAGACATTCTCAACATGTTGATAGTAACTGCTGTGGGTGCTTAAGGTACATATTATATGAACAATTCATTTTTGTATATTCAGTATATGAACAAATATCTCATTATAGTCTACTCGTTTGCTGTTCTTTATTGCATGTTGGATGAACTTCAAACATCATAGGACATCTTCTTGCAGTCAGTATCAATGGATGCATCAGCTGTATGTTCTTAAGGTATCATATAAATAATTTATTTCTAAACATTCAATATGTCACAAATTGCCTCATCATTTTTAGTATTTCAGGAACTGTAAGTAATGCTGGGGTCTTGATCACATGTTCACACATACACTTTGATTGGCATAGAACAGCAGTCACCATTTGCTGTTATTGCTGGAATCATCGACCACACATTGGACATCATTTGATTCGAATAACACTCAAATTGTAAGTACGTTTTTGATTTCTACTATTAATAAGGTGTTTTGGTTGACTAGTTTCTGTTTGCTAACGTGTATTAAGTATTAACAGAGACATTTAATATTATATATAGTATTAATAATTTCTTAATAATAATTCCAATTGAAGAACACTAACCATGAAAAAACCTTCCGCCAATTTAGACTAACCAAATTAAATTTCTATTTCATGTTTTTTCAAAATTTTAGTTAATTAATTGATCAAATTTGTTAATTTATGTTATTAATACTACTAGAAGCATCTCGTGGTCAGTAGGCAAAGTTGGTATTAGTAACTATCAAACTTGTTGAGTTATATAGGCAACCAAATAGGCATAAAATGCATAATTTTCTCCTGGTTTTGCAACTGGAGACCTCTCGTGGCAAGTAGCCAAAGTAGAACGGGTAAATTTTGATTGCAACTGTTATATAGGCAACCAACCAAACATAAAAGCAGAGATGTCTCTGATAAAAGTTTTCTTTTTTGCCACTTCTTGTACTTCTACTGGTTGTACTTTGTTGGTTATTTTATTCAGCAGTCACATTTTTCTGTTTTACGGTTTCTTCCGGGTTTACATTAAACAGATTCCTTGGATATTATTTAATTATCTTGATGTAAGTGTTTGCTGATTGTTGTAATGATAAACAACCATGGCTAGTATCTCATTATTTTTTTGTTATAGTCTCCAAGGACAATTGGTGTGTTCACAACAAATTTGAGGAATGGCGAACACTAATTGGCATATTAAAAGGGTGAGTAAATAGATTATGTACATTTCTGCAGTATGATGAAATGATACTGTATAAATAATTCTTTCCATGTATGCAAAATGCAATCAGAAATCTTATTATTTTTATTACTGCTTGAAGGTATTATATGATCTCTACTTATGTAATCCAATATTAAAAAGTATCCCTGAAGCATTATGGAGTACCAAAGGAATACAAGAAAGGAGGTGAGTGTTGTATCACATTGATTACAGTTTAGGTACAAAGTTCTTTATTGTTAATTATATTGTTTTGTTTCAGGATGTAATATGGTTATACCAGGTGCCAAATGTGATCTGCAAGTATGCCTAAAGATGCTATTGTATGATGGAGGAAATAGAGACAGCATTGGACCTTTTTTAGCAAATTAAGGTATTTTGTAAACAATTTATTCTTGTTCATTCAATATGTGAATACATGTCTTATTATATTTATTTTTGCAGAATTTGTGAGTATGATGGGAGTTGCCATTACATGATGGAGGAATTTTAGGCAGCATTGAACATTTTGCTAGAATTAATAAGGTACTTGTGAACAGTTTGTTATTGTACATTCAATGTGTGAATACATGTCTAATTATACCGTGTGAACACAGGTGTTATTTTTATTGTTTGCAGATTCTGCCAGTGTGGCTAGCGTCGCCATTGTTTGATGGAAGTGTTTTGGGCAGCGTTGGACATTTTGCTGAATTATTAAGGTATTTTGAAAACAATTTATTTTTGTGTAATCAATATGTTAACACATGTGTTATTACTCTTATTTTTGCAGATTCTGCCAGCGTGGCTAGTATCGACATTGCATGATGGAAGCGTTTTGGGCAGCGTTGGACATTTCGCTGCATTATTAAGGTATGTTATATACAATTTATTCTTGTGTAATCAATACGCAACACATGTATTGTTATTTTATTTTTTTGCAGGTTCTGCCAGTGTGGCAAGCGTCGCCATTGCCCGATGGAAGTGTTTTGGGCAGCGTTGGACATTTTGCTGCATTTTAAAGATATTTGGAAAACAATTTATTAATGTGTATTCAATATATGAACACATGTATTATTATTATTATTTTTGCAGATTCTGCTAGTGTGGCTAGCGTCGTCATTGCATGATGGAAGTGTTTTGGACAGCGTTGGACATTTTGCTGTTTTATTAAGGTATTTTGTAAACAATTTATTCTTGTGTATTCAATATGTGAACACATGTGTTTTTATTTTTATTTTTGCAGTTTCTGCCGGTGTGGCTAAAGCCGCCATTGCATGATGGAAGTGTTTTGGGCAGCGTTGGACATTTTGCTGTATTATTAAGGTATTTTGTAAACAATTTATTCTTGTTCAGTCAATATTTTATTTTAATATTTTTATTTTTGCAGTTTCTGCGAGTATGGCTGTTGTCGTCATTGTATGATGGCGGTTCTTTAGGCGGCGTTGGACATTTTGCTGTGGGTTTTAAGGTATTTTGTTAACAATTTAATCTTTTACAGTCAATAGTGAACACATGTTTTAATATTTTTATTTTTTGCAGGTTCTGCGAGTATGAATGGTGTTGCATTGTATGATGGATGTTCTTTAGACGGCGTTAGACATTTTACTATAGTTTTTTAGGTATTTTCTAAACAATTTACTCTTGTAAAGTCAATATGTGAACATATGTCTTAATATTTTTATTTTTGTAGATTCTGCAAGTATGGCTGGTATCACCATTGTGTGATGGATGTTCTTTAGGCAGCGTTGGACATTTCGCTGCAATTATTAAGGTATTTTGTAAACAGTTCATCTTGTACATTTAATATGTCAACATATGGCTTATTATTTTTATTTTGCAGAATCTCCGTGTATGGCTCGAGTCGTCATTGTACATTCGTGGAATTTCGGACAGCGCTGGACATTTCGCTGCAATTTTTAAGGTATTTTATAAACAGTTCAATTTTGTACATTCAATATGTGAACACATGTCGTAATATTTTTATTTTCGCAGGTGCTGCGAGTATGGCTAGTGTCGACATTGTATGATGGAGGTTCTGTAGGCGGCGTTGGACATTTTGCTGGAGTTTTTAAGGTATTTTGTTAACAATTTATTCTTGTACA
>JARJDZ010009783.1:0-62735 GCA_030264555.1 Aleochara sp. GC000083
AAGTGCTCATCAAGACCTACAATCTGATTCCAACTTTAGTTTAATTGGTTTAACAGTTTCAAAGTTATACGCAGTTAAAAGAGCGAAAAAATGCGAAAATTTTGCAGTTTTAGGACTCCATTTTTCAGGTTCGGGTATTTCTGAATCCCGCGCGGATTCGGGACCATTACCAATGTTATTTTTTCGTCAAAATACGATAAATACCGTTTCAATCATCCAAATCGATCCAGTAGTTCCAGAGATCTGAAAATTTACGAAAACACGAGGGATTTTAAGAATTTGATATCGTTTTTCGAGCTACAAACTTTTTTTTCAAATTTTTTTCTTCTAATGCGATTTCTGTTCTGCCCATGACCAAAAAGGCATGAACCCATACATTTTTGGAAAGTGCTAATCAAGACCTACAATTTGATTCCAACTTTAGTTTAATTGATCCAACCGTTTCAATGTTATACGCAGTTAAATGTGCGAAAAAAAGCGAAAATTTTGCACTTTTAGGACCCCATTTTTCAGGTTTTGGTATTTCTGAATCCCGCACGGATTCGGGACCATTACCAATGTTATTTTTTCGTCAAAATATGATAAATGCCGTTTCAATCATCCAAATCGATCCATTAGTTCCAGAGATATGAAAATTTATGAAAACCCGAGCGATTTTAAGAATTTCGTATCGTTTTTCGAGCTACAAACTTTTTTTTCAATTTTTTTCTTCTAATGCGATTCCTGTTCTCCCCATGACGAAAAAGGCATGAACCCGTACATTTTTGAAAAGTGCTCATCAAGACCTACAATCTGATTCCAACTTTAGTTTAATTGGTTTAACAGTTTCAAAGTTATACGCAGTTAAAAGAGCGAAAAAATGCGAAAATTTTGCAGTTTGAGGACCCCATTTTTCAGGTTCGGGTATTTCTGAATCCCGCACGGACTCGGGACCATTCCCAATGTTATTTTTTCGTCAAAATATGGTAAATACCGTTTCAATCATACAAATCGATCCATTAGTTCCAGCGATCTGAAAATTTACGAAAACCCGAGCGATTTTAAGAATTTCGTATCGTTTTTCGAGCTACAAACTTTTTTTTCAATTTTTTTCTTCGAACGCGATTTCTGTTCTCCCCATGATCAAAAAGGCATGAACCCATACATTTTTGGAAAGTGCTCATCAAGACCTACAATTTGATTCCAACTTTAGTTTAATTGGTCTAACAGTTTCAAAGTTATTCGCAGTTAAAAGAGCGAAAAAATGCGTAAATTTTGCAATTTCAGGACTCCATTTCTCAGGTGCGGGTATTTCTGAATTCCGCACGGACTCGGGACCATTCCCAATGTTATTTTTTCGTAAAAAGATGGTAAATACCGTTTCAATCATCCAAATCGATCCATTAGTTCCAGAGATCTGAAAATTTTTTAAAACTCGAGCGATTTTAAGAATTTCATATCGGTTTTTTCGCTACAAACTTTTTTTTCAAATTTTTTCTTCTAATGCGATTTCTGTTCTCCCCATTGCCAAAGAGGCATGAACCCATACATTTTTGGAGAGTGCTCATTAAGATCTACAATTTGATTCTAACTTTAGTTTGATTGGTCCAACAGTTTAAAAGTTATACGCAGTTAAAGGAGCGAAAAAAAGGCTTGAAATAAAATGCAATCAACAATTTCATGCTTTTTTCAAGCTCGAACATGATCTATCAATATTTTATGCCTGATGTCTATCATAGATAAATGAAATATGCAAACAGGTATTTGTATAGAGACATCATAGCGTATCGCCATTGAAATTTAATAACTAATTACGTAATGTTTGATTTTATTGACGCAATGGATTACATGCATGTATCATGTGTTTTTTTTTCTAATTTTTACCATTCGACTTTCGTTATGTGTTCGATGTTTGATTGTGAAAATTGGATACTTATAGTTACTTTGTTGGCCTGACTGGGCACGTCATTAGATTGATTTTATTCGCGGTTTAATGCTTGTTATTACATGCCTGTTCGAATGGGCGAAATGCATCCCAAAGGCATAATAATATAAACTTACAGCTCACCTATTAGTTCTATCGAATGTTATGGGTAAAATGGATGGAGATTATTTATGAGCCAGTTGCTTTTATTTGCAATAAAACAAAGAAATTTTGAAAAATTAATGAACACCATGAGATTGCATTTGTTGCTACGTTTCAAACAAGATCCAGTTATATCAACAACAAAATTGTTGTGAAAAATTTAATTAGATGATATAATTAGTTTTAGTGTTCATGTTTTATGACGGAAAATGAAGCAGCTCAGTTTGGCACTGTTTTATTTCATGTTCATTAATTGCCTTGTGAGGACACAATAAACACATTTAATTATGTTTTTATGAGTCTTTATTACTTTTCCCATTGTTGCCTGGTAAATTTCGTGATGATTCCAATTATTTCATGCAAAATATATTCAGTCTCATATTCATTTCCCATTTGCAGGATGAATTTGTTCATTACTTTTATTTCATTCCAAAAAAGAACAATTAATTCGGTTGCTTCATTATAGTTTTTAACATCAATTATAAAAATGGCTAATTACTTATTCAATTGGTTTTTACTCTCATTGCACATCTCATTACGACGAGCACTCTTCTTCAACCGGTACCGTTCGCTTCTTTACAACAAACGCCTCACTTCTTTTGCAATGCACGCGAATGCAAATAAACTAATTGATTGATGTGATTAAGTGCGATGCCTATTCACATCATTAATTCACTCATATCCCAATTCCCGTTTAATTAAATTCTAATTTTTCTTCCTCGTCGCGTCTTTCATCTCATGCACACAATGAAAACTCTTTCTCTTCTTCTTCTTCTCCTTCTTCAGTGGAACAACTCTTCGTACCCAATAGATATCACATCACGTTCATAATTTAATCTAATATAATTTAATAATCATAGAGTGTAATGAGAATGTGCAATGTGAAGATGAAGTGAACACTGTTACGATGCATTCCGTAATGCTTACGAAAGCGTTTTATAATTATATCTCTTATAGTCTATAACCATCTCGTGCCAACTAATGCTGGCGCTTCTAAGTGCTAAAACTAACACTATATTGAGTTCTTTTACTTGCCAGCTTGAATGGATGACTTCCAGTGCATAAAACTGAATCGTGCATGCTGAAGATGGATGAGAGTATGGCTGTAAAACAATTAAATGTTCAAATTAAATTATTCATTCACTCGGTTGATGATGAGCATTGTAGCAAAAAAAAACTGAAGAAATCATTATTATGTTTCTTTTCCACGTTAATTCATTTCTTTTACTTTTCCATTTTTTTTTCTTTGGGTTTGCTTTCATTAAGATGGGAATTATTGGAAAGTAGTAGTTTGTAATTTTTTTTATTAATTTCTTGTCCACAATTGTTTTTCATTGTCTTCTGCAATTATGAAAGTGTAATTACTGGACTTGTATTATTACGGAATCATTTGTGATTAATGAGTTACAGTTTTCTTTTGTAATAACTGATAATAATGTAATAGGAAAATGATAAAAACAACTTTCTTCATATTACATTTTAGGTCAGTTCTTGCTATTTTACCTTGAGCAAAATTTTATTTGACTGACTTCACTAATATTGAAGTCCAAAATGATCTGATAAATTACTATCAAATTACAAACCTTCTAGTTGTTAAGATCAATTTCTAGTTTAGTTTTTCGAAGCTCTGCATTTGGTGCAGTATTCAAAAAATGTTCAAAACTCCATTCTGAATTCGGAATCAAATTTTCTGGTAGTTTTCCTTCTTGAACCAACATGACCCCAGCTTCTAATCAATATATGCTTAAGACTTTTAATGAAACCATAGTTCAAATTGATTATGGCATTAAAACTTCTTCTCCAACTTCTGTATACACTCCATTGGAACTTTCCCTATCAAAATATCAAAATTTTACTTCATCGTCATAACTTCTCTAGGAATTACCAGTACCACTCTTGTTCCAAGCTTACTACCAGCTCGTCTAGACAATCCTCATTGAGCTGTAAACAAGTTCAAGCAATAATTAGAAATTCAATGCGTCTGCATGAGGAGCCTTCCGACTCATTCGAGGTTTCGCACCAACGTGCACCACTGAAAATATACGAGAGTACTTCATGAGTTGAAGAGACGTCCCGACGTCAAGATGATCTGTGGAAGTTGTCGCCAGACGACAAGTTCCTAACGATTTTCACATTGCTCTCAATTCAACAAAGACGCTTATTAATTATGATACTTTCTTCTGTTACAGGATTACCCAACTTGGATTTATCTGAAGTTCCCTTTTTAGAACTTCAATGCAGCAGCAATATAAGGTAACTATCTTTAAGTTTTTGTACCATTTTTTGGAAGTGGAAAAGAAGAAGTATTTACTGCATTTATTGGAACAACTCACACAGTTTACGATAGGAGACAAATTATGGAACCGAGAATGGGGACATTACATTTTCATCTTGACCTCTTCACTTTCACCCTTGATGAAGATGACATCCACATACGAGTCCCGTTTCTTAAACGGTTTATGGAGTATATAATTTTCGGTTTTGATACCGCAACTTGATGTTATCGTTGGGTCACTCATCAAGTCATCCAGTTTGAAGATCTTTGAATCGTACGAACTGAGGATCTTCTCCCGTTTGTTGCCTTTGATGGCTCCTGTCTTTTTGGGCAACTTCATACTCTTACTCTGCATTGGTTTCGACAAAGCGATGATCTGACGACATAATTCCTTCTTGTAGCTCATAGGAATCACCCTGCTCTTTGACGGGGACAACACCTACAATTAAAAAATAGTACAACAATGAATATCTTCAGCCTTAAAGATTGACAACTTACAGTTACTGGAGTCTTTCTTGTTTCCTTCAACTTGATTTGCTTGAAATGTTGTATAACATCCATGGTACTAGTCGTCTTATTGATACAAATCGGACATTTGGGTATATGCTTAATAATCTTTCTTCTAGTAAGCAGTGTACATTGAATGCCTTCAGCCCTACGATTCAAAAGGGCATTCTCAGTTTGTGTCTCCTTCGTTGACAACTCGGTTGCCAGCTCTGTAATGACAACAGCATTGGTGTCTTGCTCTGGAGATGAATATGTGGTCTCGGCTGGTTGAGGAGTTGATGGCTTGTTCATGTTCATATAGTACATGACACACGTAGGGTTGTCATAGTTTTTATGATCGCCCTTGCGCTTCTTCTCCTTGATGGTAGGACTCTTCACATTGGCACTGGTGTCACCCATACCTTCAGGATGCGCTTCAACCCGCGAGAAGTCGATCTGATTGGTGACAAACAGCAGAGGGTTGTAAACGATGACGACTAGGAAGATCAAGGTGGCTATGAATTTGAAGTCCTTCCATGAAGATTTCGCCATGTTGGCGTTTGGATTCCAACCGAACTTCCTTCTGGTGAAAGTGACTTCGCTGGGGCGATCGAGGACATGCAGAAAGATGGTAAACGAGATCAGAATGAAGGTGTTCCACATGGTGTTGAGGGTGAGTCTGCCTTTTTCGTTGATGACATTGTAGAGCATCTTGCCGATGATGATCAGGGAAAGGTAGAGGTTCGGGGAGCGTATCTCAGCCTTATCACTCTTCCAGATACGCAACGCCAGCATAAGAATCAGCAAAACATTGATGCCTATAAAAAAAGATATTCTTCATAGATGATATAATTGAGGTTATAAAAATGGAATTAGCTTACAAAATACCACACGGGTGATGACCCTAATCGCGGTACGTTTTGCCTCCATCACTGGAATGAACCCCTGAGCATTTCCCCGATGTGTTGAACCTTAAGGAACCTCTTCAGAGTTGCCACATGCGAATTTATCTCATCTATATCACCGAAATGTCAATCAAATTAATGACAAATCAAAATTGTTTCCTCCCCAAAGTCTAGAACCCGAAACACATGCTTAGCTGCTTTCAACCTTCAGAGTCGTCCTGTCAGTTAATGTCTGATGGGCTGACTTTATTTTTTTGGCGGTCTTCACTCAGATGCTGCATGGGTCTGCATCGTATGATTGCGGCGTGATTTATCGTTGATTTATGGAAAAGTGTGGTACAGTAGTCTGGCCGTGTCTGGCCCTGTCACACGTAGCCATAGCGACCTCCGCAGCTTCCAACCTCTCCTGAAGGACGGGACGCGGACCACTCTTTCGCCAGCGTTCCATCCCGTTCTGGCCCCAGCGTACGCATGCGTGGCGGCTTGCACGAAGACCGAAAGCCACCCCCAACACTTGGGGGAGCACAGCAGCCGCCGCGAATCGATCGAATTACACAACGGAGGGGTACGTGCACCTCAACGTTGTTGCGTCGGCTCACTTCAACAGTGCTGCTCCCGCCGCCCACGCATCCACCACCGTCTTGTTTACGTTTTTGTTGCCGACATCGTCGTCGGAGGCGGCTGCAGTCCCCACACTCGAAGGGGGTCGAATGTGGGACCCACCACATACACCGTTGGTTTTTCGCCGGAGGTGATTAGAAAGTTGGCGGCTGGGGGCAGGAATGTGTGGAGGTGCACTCACAGCTCGTGGGGGGCGGTTCGAATCGTGCAGATAATATAATCGGGCGGTGGTGTGTGCATTGTATAGATTGTGCAACGTCGCGTCGTTTGCAGAAGCTCAGAGGTGGCTGGAGTCCTGCTGGAACAGGTTCGGGAGTCGGGAGAGCTTCATCTTCTGCTTCGTCTTGTGCAAAATTCGTGACCGGTCTCTACAGATATTGATAGATTAACGGGAAGCGTGGATGCGGCAACGAAATTGATCCCGAAATCGACGCCGGGTTTTCAAATCATCCAGAATCCTGGATTTGTTTACAATTAAGTCTAGTTGATACGGTGCTATTAATCTCCTAACCTTAATCTATCACCGATTTCAATCGGGTTTAAAGTTCATTGAATATCTAGTGCTTTTCTAATGGAATTTTATGCATAAATCAACGTAAGTTCTTGTTATCTTATACCTTTTTGCAATCCTCATGAAATTTCATTTTGCGAACTGTGAAACCATCCAAACTTTCATTTACTAATGATTCAGATACCCTTGCATGAAACCTCACTTTCTGATGGTGAGAGTCCTCGTATGACACATGATGGTGATACGAACTCTGAAAAAAGTTGATTTATATTAATTTATGCGCGAAGTGTTAGGATTGCCCCCATGTTCATTGCCCTGATGCTCGCAGCTTTGCATGCAGCTCTCGAGAGTTGATTTTAATTTCATGGCGAAATGGGATTGGGACGCCTACCCAAAAACAACATTATACACAATTCATAAACCAGCAACCTACAACATTCACGCTTACAATTCACCATTGTGTGTCGCATATATTTGCGTCCAATCCGGTACGATACCATGAGGAGCTCGTCGACTCGAGTCCATAATGTAAAATGCTGCTCATAGAATCGAACTGCTATATTGTGGACCACACGATAACCATGCACATCCAGCTGGTAAAATATTACCAGGCAATAGATATCCGTGTGTATGCTGTGACTATCATTGTTACACATCGGCTTCATCGACTTCTTGCAGAGGGGAAATTCAACACGTGCCAGCTTCGAACAAATTTCCTCAAAATTTATTGATGCAGTGTTTTCGTATCTGCAATGAAAGAACCATGTTTCATTATCATTTCGTGTTTGATTGGGCTGTTGCGAAATTTGCTTAGTCCGTCGCTGGCTAATTATAAATGAAAGTGGGAGTGGAATATGACTTATAAAGCTGTCGCATTTATTATTAGCGGTTGAATAATACATTTAAAAAATTGCTTGCATGACATCCATGGATATAAGGTAATTTAGAGTTTCATTCAGAAGTGGAATATTTTATGGAAAGTGAAATTATGAGTGTTTCCATAATTTCTAATCAATGTTTATATTATACCGGTTTCAATTTTGATATTAAATTTTCACAACGTACTAGATATTAATTTTAGACAATGCTTTATACATATTCCAAATATGGCTGAAATAGCTTTAATTTTACCCTTGAAATTTAAGGTAACATGCCGCCCCCAAGCAGTTCCAAAGGCTGCCGCCCCAAGAAAAGTAGTCCTCTAACATAGAACAAGCCATATGTCAAGTTTGGTAAGAATTGGTTGAGTCGTTTCAGAGAAAATCTGGTCCAAACTTTGTTATATACCCCATTTTAACTTTAACAATTAATAATTTATAAACAAACCGATAGATTATCTTGAAAATCTGGATATTTATAGATAATTATATGATAAACAAATGGTGAAAATTTGAAAACAATCGGACCAGCCGTTTTCGAGATATTAACAAAAGTATATTGCGATATTCAACGGTGTTTATTTGCCGCCCCCGGAGAGTTTTTAGTCTGCCACCCCCGCTACAGTTTCTTCGTCAAGATACCACTGTATATCCAAAACCGGATGAAAATTAATCGAACGGATCTACCAGTTTCAGGTATTTTTCCAGTTTGCTTGCGGTAATCAGCCGCCCCCAACCGTTTTATGGACTTGCCGCCCCCAAAATCTGAATCTACAGCTATCTGTTAGTCTATGTACCAAATCTGATGAAAATCGGTCGAGCCGTTCTCGAGATATTAAATAAAATGTAAAGACAAAACTGAATCGTCCAATCGTTGCTAAGGAAGTGAATTTTAATCTTAACAACACCAATGTAAATCAAATGGAAGCTGCCATCATGGATTTTTCGAGGGCATGTTTCCGGTTTGAATCCCCATGTAAATTTCCATAAGGCATTCTTTTGATCATAACTCGATAACTACTGGGCCGATTTTAATGATTTAAAAAGCAAATGAAAGGTCATATCTTTACCTTTCGATCTATGAATTTAAATTTTTAAAATATTCCATAGAAAATTAGGAATACACAAATATAAATGGTTTCAATCAAAATTCAATATCTTCAAAACTAATTGAGCTATCAGGTTCGTTCTTGAAAATTTTGAAAGTTAAAGAGTTGTACTTTCATAATATGGTATCTTAAATCTTAAATCTTAAATCTTAAATTTCTTTATAAGAATTACTTGATTTTTAATAATGAAATAGATGTTATATTTTCTCATATACTACTCTTGAAATTGATGAATCGGACGTTGTTTTTTATAATATCGGACAGATTTGACTTCTGGAGCTTACCAATTTGCAAGTTCGGGTATTTCTGAGTCTTGCAGATGTTCGGGACCATGACCAATGTTATTTTTTGGTCAAAATATTTAGTAGTCGTTTCAGTGAGATAGGGATAGATTGAACCAACGATGGAGATAAGAAAAAATAAATTTTATCAAATAAATCACCTCTGATGGTACACATGTTCGAACCGCGTATAAGTATAAAAGCAATTCGATTGATCGAATTGATATTTTACGATTGACGTTCTCTCGAGCCGGCACCGAAGCGTGCATCTAAAGCCGTTTGGGTTCGGCCGCACTTACCGAACCTCGGTACAAGATTCGCTCCTTCTGCGGGATTGAAGCGGCCGCAATAAAATGTTATGAAATGTGTAAAATGCGT
Organism: Aleochara sp. GC000083; assembly: GCA_030264555.1. Taxonomy (NCBI): domain Eukaryota; kingdom Metazoa; phylum Arthropoda; class Insecta; order Coleoptera; family Staphylinidae; genus Aleochara; species Aleochara sp. GC000083. The sequence goes on from JARJDZ010009783.1 coordinate 9,510, forward strand.
AAAATGTACATCATCGTTCGTTATGTGATGGCGGGCTATCGGTCATACACTTTGTAGCCAGCCGGTCATTGCCATTCGATTACAAAACGATCAACGCACACTCGGACCGTGGCCATCGAGAGGAGCCATCATCGTCTTGGTGCGCCACGAGGCGAACTCTTCGTCGCAGGGCGAAGAATTGCGCTCTTCGCCAGCCATCGCACGCCATGGCGTTTCAATCACTGCAATATATGCATGCTTGACTTCACTATCAACAAATCGTCGCGTTTGATGCGAACGTGAAGATGATGGTGAAGGTGAAGCCTTCAGACTGGAGCACCTAGAAGCTCTGGCTGCATAACTAGGTGTATGAACTTTACTATCTTCTAACCTAATAAGAAATAATAAGGAGGACGCACTTCAAGACTGCCTTCAGTGCTCGACTTCTTCCTGATACTCCAGTTCGGAGAAAAAGGGGCAAAAACATTAAAAAGGCATCGAAGACCTCTGACGAGTATTTACTTATTAGTGTATTAAGTCAGAGTATTTTTACAAGATGCATACAGGGTCATCACAACTTGATCAAAATCCATAAGGAAAATATCAAATTCTGAAAAAATTCTGAATTAATTTGTTTCAAATGTCTACCATTTTTTTTCTTTTTCTAGTCTGGTAAATCTCATGAGGTAAATTAGAGTAGTAAAATATGGTTTGAATTCACCTCCACTCTGAAGGAAAATGTAAAATCAAAGAGTCATCATGGTATCATCATGATCATCACCATCATCATCATCATCATCAATTCTTATTTTCTTTTCTTTGGCGCGCTCAGAATTCTCTCTGCTCGTTCCATTCTGGTGCAATGCAACCTTAAACTTGTTCATTGCACTTTCAATAACGTCAGCTAAATTGGTCCAAACTGAATGTAGCGTAAATTACATAACCGTCTCAATGTAGTTAGAATGAATCTGCGATTATATGAATCGCATTCAATGAATTCATGCGGTTGAATTGCTCCTTGCAGACTTGTTAATACCCCCAAACAAATGATTTTATCAATGAATGCGAACTGAAATTTCAATCTTTGTTCGACAATTTGGACACAAAAATAATCGTGATGGGCTGATGAAGAAACAAAATTAATGATATGAAATATTTGAATAATGAATCGTAAATGAATTATTCACATCCCATATGGAAAATCCAGAAAGAAAGATTGATAGGCATATTCCCATACAGAATCACATTTGCTTCTTGCGTCATTCACTTTCCCATACAAAATCATCGTGCACCATGTCATTTCACTTCAATTGCAAGTGAAACATAATTGAAAGGTGAAAAGCGTCAAATCTCAGTATCGAATGGACATAAACACAGCCCACAGAGTTTCTTCTTCGCTGCTAATTTCGGGTGTGTACAATGAAGCAGAGGTGATTAGCTCATATTTAGTTTGTGTGGCTGGTTGAAATTCAATGCGTGTGATTGGCCCGATAACAAACGATCGCCTCATTCAACAATGCACTTCAGCTGCGATCCGTGAAGAAATATGAATGATGATGCCGCATTTCGGCCTCTTCGGGCGGAACACTAAACGCATGTTAAGTAATATCGAATGATGCCATTGCGAGGCCATCATCAATGCAGAAGAAAAGAAGTGCCGAGCGATGCAGCGATGAAGTCACGCAATCCGGAGAGACATAAATGCACGAAGAAGAGCGCAGAGTGAAAGTACAATATGAGGATTCAGCATCAAACATCAAACTCGTTGATCGCGTTTATGGCCGCATTACTTCTTTTCCTTCCTCCAACGATGACCATGGACACTTCGCTTTTTTCCTCGCCACGGATTACTTTTACATTTCTTCTTCTTCGTGGAGGATGGTTCAAGGCCATCACAGAAATTTATTGCATGTTACATAAGTCGAAAAAAGCCTAAGCTGACATGTTTAACGTTGGAGGAGTGAATAAATAATCAATATCAGAAGAAATATGTGTGAATGTATGATTTTGGAATTTATTGATGAGTTTCTATGCAAATTTTCGGATGGTTTTGATATCGATGTCGCAATTAAATTCCTTCTGTCGTCAAATACACGTTATATGATTCTAATTCAATTAGCGTCTTCAAAATTTATTGGTTGTTGATGAGATTTGAGCATTCAAATCCTGAAATTATCAATAAAATTAATAAATTATATTTCTCCAATGATCATTACTATTCATGGATTAATCTTTTCAATTTATTACCTCCACTTGAACTACAAATTGAATATTGATGAAAATAATCAATACTTGATTGATTTTTAAGTCCATGCGATGCATTCATCAACTAAGGTCAAGTCCACACACGCTCCTCTTCCAATATTCTGCACGCCATTTATTACTTCGTAATGAAACTCATCAATTTCCCGTCGATGCGATCAACGTTATCATGTTTGTCATGATAACAATGCCCTTTATTTGGAAGATATCAAAGAGGAGACTTTTACATTGTCACTACAAACACCTTCAATCCGTCAATATCGGGATACTATCAGGAAAACGGGATTATTTCCTGCCTGGCACCCCAAAAACACTCAAATATTGCTTGCTTCCCTTCTAATTTTCTATTTCCCCCAAAAGACCCCGCATCGATTCAATGCCAACTTCCAAGTTCATGCCATCCTTCGGTAAGTTCGAGGGTGTGGTAAGGTTAGCTTAGGGAAGTTGCTTCCGGGTTGTTGCACCTTTTCAGTCAATCCATCGTCCTGCGCCCATCATTTATCTATCGCGGATGTCTTCAAACGTTGGGCCCCAATGTTTTTAAATTTACACGTCAGCCAGTGTTTGGTTGGCCATCAACCCTCCCAGAAAGGTTGATATGTATGTGGCACGTGTCGTCAGCCGCACGTTTTGGTCGTTTTTTTGCGGGGCGAGGGTGGTAAATGCCCAAATCTGCAAGAAAACCCCAAAAATATTCGGATATACAAAAGAAGCTTTTCTGTATTCACCCTTCAGCAGAATTCTTTTACAGGGCGATTTATTGTTGGTTGGGTTGATACAAAAAGATGAGAAAGTTAACCCTGTATAGTGCAGTAAAGTTGTGACAGGTTTTACGGATTTTGTATTCCTTGAACGTACAAGACATCACTTTTTTTTCAAATTTGCTGCAAGCCAGGATGCACGACTTTGCTGGATTTCGTCTATTGACAAGTTGAAATGTTGCCAGCAGTATCGATAAGATAGATACATGAATGGATATGGTTAGGTAACGAAAACGGATGATATTGACACGTGTCGACAGCGCCAACTGAATAATTCAGGATTTCAGTCAGTCAAAGGATAAATTATCCTTGAAATACCTCATTGCTACAAATACCACAGTACTAACTGAGTTGGTTTGTTTACGTTGAAATTATCAATCAATATCTAACATTGGAATTCTATTCAGAAGACATGAACCATATCCATTATCCTCAAAGAACCATCAATGAACCATCCTGAAGAAAAATGAAAATTCCAATATTGTCACTTGCAAACTTGCAAACTTACGTGACAACGATGTTGATAAAATATGTACACTAAGTTGCGGTGGTTAAATGTGTATTCTGCAACCGCAACTGCAGTCTGCAGAAAAATCCAAAGGGGCGGCAGTATCGATCAAAGCACTCCGGCGTTTCATGCCTCTATTCCATTCGACTGGATCACTGCCGTGGTTGCTTCTGCTGATGTTGATGTTGTTAGAGCTCGAGGCTTCGTCGTACGCCTTCACCCATGCTGCAGATCCAGGGGGCGGCTGAAATGGCGGCAGCATCGGAGCAAATGTAGCTGTTGTTTTGCTTGTTCGAGGGATGGAATGTTGGGCAGCGTCAGAACGGCGCGAGATGCGTTGCTAGGCAACTTGCCTCCATCTACGGTAGTTTTTCACCTCCCCCAAGCTTCCTTCTAGAGCTTGAGCAATCTTCCATGTTAGTGTTTTTTGTTCCAGTTTTTGCCATAGTGTTTTTGCTTTTGGTCATTACTTTTTCTTAGCCCCGACTCCAAGAAGTTTGAAACACTCTGTAAGGGACGTCATGATACCCTCGCTTACAGTTAGTTACTGTGAGTATTCAATTTCTGCGCGCACAAGTCAATTATTTTTCCTTTGGCTGCCCGTTTTCTTTCTATTTGCTAGGCTTTTCGCATGCAAATTTCACACGAAGTGAATTCATCATCTCCGGGTTTAAATTGAGAATTTATGACGCCATTCAAAAACAGTGAAGAAATTTTCATGGGAAACATGATTATGTGTTTCGACCAATGTCATAACATTGCGAACTTGTCCATAAATTAGACAGACAATAAGGTTGGATGGTAGCAGCAACGAGAGCAGCAAGAAGGAAGGTATTTAATTAATTATTCGGTAAATTGATCAAGCTGATGGTGTGTATTGTACGCTGGTGTAAACAAAGGGTGGCAGATTTAACGAAGAGTTATGGCGGTCGGTCGAGCAATGCAGAGGTTAGTTCGCATTGCCGAATGGATCCAGCGAAACGGTAATTGCAGTGCTAAAGTAATTGAAGCAATATGAATGGCTGACATGTTTCGCATGCATTTGCCACCCTCACTTCAGAGTGCTTCTTCGTTCTTGTACGTTGGAGGGACGTGGAAGGAGGCGAGGGAGTCGAAGAACCCTTGGAGCCAACCTAACGAAGGGTTAAACACTGACTACCGACAGCAACCGTTTGAATATGCAAGAGTTTATCCGACTTTGTTTCCATGCAGATGTCAGATGTTGTTGCTTCGTACATTTCTGTGCATCACACTTTAGGGGTGGAATTCTGCAAGAAACACGAACATGCGAGGAGTGGTATGATGATGGCGAGTGCTGAAGAGTAGCAGGTTTGCTTAGGGTGGCATAATAAGGGCGTTCAATGCAGGTTCGCGTGCATATGGGAATGCTTTCATTTCGTGCTTCTTTGTCTTCATTCTCGTTGCTGAAGAGGTGGCCCATAATGACGCTTTATGGATTCGTTATCCTCAACACATCTTCACCCTGATGCGTGATCCCAGATAGCTCGCCCTTTGATCACGTGATGATATCTTCACATTCTCGCAGAAAATGCAGAACCCTCGAGTTCTAATTGTAATTAAAATTTCATTGAAATTGAGGAAAATTGCAATTCAATTATGCAGTAGTCATTCATTACAAGGGTTGCGGACGTTTTCAATTGTAACTCCTCGGGCGTGATCTGAAATAGGTTAGAAATGAGGACAGCCAAAGGTATAAGATTCCGATGGCAAATTCCGAGGCGAATTTGCACAATTACACTCGGAGTCCAACGTCCGAACGAGCTGGCTGAATGGGGATAGGTTAGGATGGCTGGGTGGATGGTCTGGAGCCAACCGGGAGCAGCCGACTGTGAATCGCCCGGCGCGGCTCCAGCGTGTTGTGACTGAATCTGGAGCATTGAACTCTGGAACATGTGAACTTCCCGGTTCAACTATCGCTGTGTGCACGGGCACAAACAGGGAGTGACTTGCAGGGTTGAAATTGCAACGTCTACATTTGCACGCTTCCAGCTCCAGGATCCAGCAGCTTTCTCTCTACATATATGTACACGTAATAAGTTCGGCATTGTGTTTGCGTAGCAGCCTGGAAGATGGGCACGGAATGCTGATCGAAGGCTGGATCAGCTACCAACTTCGTGCCAGCAACGAGGGAGTATATTAGACGGCCGATTCCTTATGCAATACTTATCAACTTCAATGATGCAATTTCCGCTCAAAGTTAAATGAGTTGAACGCCATCGGGTGTCGCACGGATCGAACGTGAAGTGTCTATTAGGATCCCAGCGGATCAACCTTCCGAAAGGGTGAAGGGTCGTTTCCTCTTGATCGATCGATTGGCTTTAAAAAGTCGCCTCCTCGAGTTGTATCCTCTTATGGCGACATTTAGGCGGTAATTACCCTTTTGTTATCGCTAGTTGAGCACTCATTTCTCATTACGTGTCCTGTAGAATAGCGTTTCTTAACCACTGGCAATAATCCGTCAACGACAATACCAATAGAATTTCTAGATGGAATTTTGCAAATCTCTAAACGTCAATCGAAAGTGCATTAAATTACCTATAAAATAAGCTTTGAATTATTAGAATTGGACTTCCAGTTCCGAGAGAATATCTAAAGAATTAAGTTATGCTAATCAATATGTCAAATTATATTGACGACAATACCAATAGCATTTCTCAATGGAATTTTGTAAAGCTCTATTCCGCATTTGAAAGTACATTAAATTTGCAATAAAATGATGTCTCAATCATTTTTATAGGTCTTCTAGTTATTGATAAATAGTTATCAGAAATTAGACAACATTTAGATAGGAAAACATGAGTTGAAAATTGAACATTTTAGGTTGGATTGACGACAATACCAATAGCATTTCTAGATTGAATTTTGTAAATGTCTAAACGCCAATCGAAAGTACATTAAATTACCTATAAAATAAGCTATGAATTATTAGAATTGGACTTCCAGTTCCGAGATAATACCCAAAGAATTAAGTTATCCTTAACAATTTGTCAAGTTAGATTGACGACAATACCAATAGCATTTCTCGGCGGAATTTTGTAAATCTCTATTCAGCATTTGAAAGTACATTAAATTTGCAATAAAATGATGTCTGAATCATTTTCATAAGTCTTCTAGTTATTGAGAAATAGTTATCAGAAAATAGACAACATTAAAATAGGAAAACATGAGTTGAAAAATGAACGTTTTCGGTTGGATTGACGACAATACCAATAGCATTTCTAGATGGAATTTTGCAAATCTCTAAACGTCAATCGAAAGTACATTAAATTACCTATAAAACAAGCTTTGAATTATTAGAATTGGACTTCCAGTTCCGAGAGAATATCTAAAGAATTAAGTTATCCTAATCAATATATCAAATTATATTAACGACAATGCCAATAGCATTTCTCGACGGAATTTTGTAAATCTTTATTCAGCATTTGAAAGTACATTAAATTTGCAATAAAATGATGTCTGAATCATTTTTATAGGTCTTCTAGTTATTAAGAAATAGTTATCAGAAAATAGACAACATTTAAATAGGAAATGAGTTGAAAAATGAACGTTTTCGGTTGGTTTGACGACAATACCAATAGCATTTCTAGATGGAATTTTGCAAATGTCTAAACGTCAATCGGAAGCACATTAAATTACCTATAAAATAAGCTTTGAATTATTAGAATTGGACTTCCAGTTCCGAGATAATACCCAAAGAATTAAGTTATACTTAACAATATGTCAAGTTATATTGACGACAATACCAATAGCATTTCTCGCTGGAATTTTGTAAATCTCGATTCAACATTTGAAAATATATTAAATTTTCAATAAAATGACATCTGAATCATTTCTGTGGGTCCTTCAGTTACGCAGAAATAGTTATCAGAAAATTGCTTTTTCTCAATTTACTGGTCCATGGGTTACTGTTTTATATCAGGCTACCAAACTCACCAATGTTACATCTTCAGACCTAAGAGAAGTTTGAATTGACTTTAAATTAGATGTATACATTTTGTGGTAGAATTCATTGACTTAAATTTGGTTTCTTTTTTGTTGCAGGTGAGTTCCTCTCAATGGATATTTATATGGATTTACTAACTTATGGGGGTAAGTTCCAACAATTACCATGGTCCGAAATGAAAGTGCAAGAACTCGATATAAATTACTGTCCAGCATTTCGATTGAGCATTAATGCGATTACCTCCAGGATAAGAAGAAATGGTATGCAGCCTCTGTGTAACCGTAAATATGCGTAAGGACCGAGGGGCCTACGAACGCGTCTTAGGCTGGTTATTATGTATAGGCATTATGGCCAGCATTCGCGGTCTCTTCAGTGCACAACGAAATGTAAATTCGCCAATGGATGAGTTGCTATAGACTAGCATTAAAAGCGCGCGAATGCCTAACCGGGAATAGAGCGCGCATTCAAATGCGATTATATACTAGTTCTGCGTAGGCTCTTCATCGCACTGAAGAGGAGTAAGCTGCTGCTCGTATGCCAGAGAATATGCGTGCATGGTATTCGACTTGTTCTATTTATGCCTCGTGTATGATTGCCGTGGAAGTCAAGAAACGCGCGCGCGATTGCGAAAAAGCAAACAAACCTTCTCATTCAGCTGCCTGGCGGAAGACTCTCGATTTCATTGACATGGGGCTTGTACTAATATTATTCGTGTCGTGATTCTCGATTTGCCGTATTTTATGACGGGTCTATCACTTGTTGAACTTGAAATCCAGTTGTTAGGTGTTGAAATAGGTTCAAATTTCTTCTTATCGAAGAAGAGGTGTGTTAGTTAGTGTAGTAAGAAGGAAACTTTGAGTAGCCCAAAATGGTCCTATAAGCTTATTTGAGGTCAGGATTGGGGTCTTGGGTCTTCGGTACAAACTGATATGTAAATTTGGAAGATCATTCTACCATTTTACCAGAAGAGTTTTGAGGGTACCTTCTGCTTCTTAGGACCTAAAAGATAGATTTGGTAAATAGCAGTAACATTAGCTTGTAGATACTTTTGTATCACATGACAATATCCCACATTTCAAATTGACCTGCAGACTGAAGACTAAAAACCACAAGTGGCTGACATAACTCAATGACTCCATGTACATTTCCGCAATTTGCCTTATGTCAGTAGTTTCATAACATGGATAGGATTCAAATTACATTTGCAACCACATAAACGTATCTAATTTGTCAAAGTTTTGTTTCTTAATTATTACCCGACTCGCATGTCCCTACACAAAAAGAGCCAATATACAAACAGCAGGAAGTCGAACTTAATGCATGTTGCAACATACCATGTACCTTATCGATCGATGTTGCATGTGATCGACGCATTTTAAATATAATAGAAAGACATGCGACTTCAGACTGGTACAACACCAAAGTTGGTACTCCATGTCTCGCTACTCATAATTCCTTTACACCTCGACTCTTCAACACACACTCCACTACCATCGACTCTACGTGCAACGCATTGGGTCTTCGGGATCTTGTAGTCTTGCGCTCGCTGGCAATTGATGTAGCAACAACAGTTTGTAGCTTGTTAAGATTGCTATTATTCCAATTGGAGTCGTTCCTGAATACGTTTACGTACCGCGAACGGCGAATGCCTCATGTTTGTTAGTTATTGTTGCCTGTTAGCCGTAATGCAATATGCAATTCCATTGCAGCAGACAAGCCAATGTAAAGCGATCTGATGGGGCCGTGCAGTGCCTCAGCAATGGCTCAATGCTCTGCTGGTCTGCACACACCACTTCTTCTTCGTGTGCTTCCCGACTCCGAGGCGGTTTTTCGCGTTGGTGCTCGCCGATAGTCCCCACATCGTACATGGTATGCCCATTGCGGATGGCTAGGCGCGCGCGAGTTGGGCCGTTTGTTGTCGTATTATTATGATTATGGTATATTTGTATGAATTGCCGGGCGATTGCGATTTGCCGTACGTACACGACCCGTTCGCCTATTGCTATTGATTCATTATTTATGGAGTCTGAGGCGGCTGCGGCCGGAGTCGCCTTTAAAGGAATCTCGACGCTGCGGGATATGAAATATTTCCCTCGTTCCGAGTCCGGCGTGTTCTTGTAGTTTGCGCCTCGTGTTTGCTCCTCGATGCGTTCGCTGCGCGGATGGCTGAACGTTTCATCTAATATTTAGCAAAAATCCGCGCGCATTGTGTAACAGTTCCATTGCTGCACACATGCACTGCCTACCATCGCAATTATTTTTGTCGACACCAGCGTTTAGTACTCGTTCTTGTAGTTTGGTTGTAATTGGAGTCTAGAGGTCGCTTTGTGGTGCGTCAGGTAAACGTGCGCCGTTTTCAATTTCGCGATTTCATTTGATACCTGTTTGCCCTTTTTCCTCCTCCTCCTCCTCCGTGGTGTGCTTCTGGCTGCAACTTTGGTATTTGTGTGGTTGGCTTCTTCCATGATCTGTTGCTGATTTAATGCCGACTACCGGTACTACTTGTTGTTGTATGTATGTTCTATGCCATTCCAACGAGTCGGTCTACTAGTGTTTCCTTTTCGTACCAAGAATTCGCGTTCTTATCGCATCACCTCTAATATGCACTTCTTATCGTTTGATGTAATCTAACACTTTTGCTCCGGACCCCTCGCTGTTGCAAGCCATACAACACATTTCGAAATATCTGCATCTACTTGGTGTACTCAGAAACCGTCTCCAAATCCCCATCCAGAAGCTTCAACTTCACACTCTCGATGATGCATCATAATGAAAATCTGGTGACGAAGAACTAAAACAGAAAAGAACCCAATGACTGAAACTTGTCCGATAGGACTTTATGGATTGGTGACCAGTTTGAAACCCACGATAGATACATGAAGCCCTCGATAAGTATCTATCCAGATGGATAATAAAATAAATAACCCTGAAGAATGCCAATGTCAAGTACAAATTATGCTAATGTGTCATTACGCGGTGCTTTATGCAACAATGTAGGGAACGTACTACATTCGTGGCCGAAGACTTGGCGAATGCAAATGAAACAAGACACCAGAAATGATGAGCGCCAGCCAACCTCATGAAATGCCGCACTTCTTGCATGCATGTTCTTCACGCCGTTGTTGTTGTCGGCTCGATGTTAGCCACATCTTCAGTTCGCATGGCTTCGCTTTCATTGGTACGATACTGAGACATCGATCCAGGACTCGTTAACGTATATGACCTTTGAAAGGTCATCAAAGTTATTCGGTAATAACTGAAGGAAATCCAAGACGTGTCGATGAAATGGGAAAAGTATTCTGCGAATAACACCGAGAAAAAGGCGCTAGAATGTCAGGAAAGGAAGAAGTACCACAAACAGGGAGTTGGTGAACTCCAATGCCAAATATGGTGCATTGCCATTGGTAATATAACATGTTGCTTGTTATGTTCATGCGGAGTGACCATGGAATATCAAATTTGTTGGCTGCTTCAAGACATTCCATAAAGAACTGTTATCGAACCTAATGCTTGTTATTTTCGTTTTTCAAACGGTTCCGAGTAAAAATCAGCTGAAAACTATCTCGGCCCAAGAAATTCGAGATGCAATCGCATTAATGGCACTTCCTCGTCTAATTTCACGACCATTTCATGGACATAACTTCAACGTAATTGCAGACAGTTGTTACCCATTGCATTATTCTCCATATTATCTGATTGGGAAATCACACCAGTTGTTGGTATATGAGGAAAAATTATATTTAATTGATGCGAAAAGACACGAAACGTACTCATCGCACGGAAAACAGCACGAAGATTTCCTCTCTTCTTCGAGCAGGAATTTGGCTTCAAGCTGCATGTGCAGCTTCTCATGTTCTTCTTCCCTGATGCAAGAACTACAAAGCATTTAGCTCACCAAGTCATAGTTATGTTTATGTAGCAAACGGAAAATAGGATGGAAGATTGTTTAATCATTAAAAGGAGTTCGTTACCAGAGAGGTACAATATGACTTGGTGGTACCACACAACTTGCAACTTCCAAGTTGTACCTATGATTATTTTTTGTGCTCGAGTTTCATCTCAGATCTATTTCCATCTACAGAGTGTCCATTGAAAATGTTAGTTCTTCTCGGGGAAGAATCGATTTGCTGATGGGGTTTGGTCAACACCCAGTGAATCCTTATTGTATTGCTAGTTAAGCAAGGTGTATTTAACTTCTTGTGAGTTTTCGATCGTGAGTTTCTCGCAGTCACGTCGTGCCACCAAAGTTTCAGCAAGCGAGCGAAAAGTAAACTGGCGGACACGAAGAGCAACAATATACAATCCAATCATGACAAATTAAATTACACACAAAATGCATCTGGGCGGTTGGCTGAGGATCTTCACGTCTTCTAAGCAAGGCCCACAATCACTTAATTGTGGCCGTACGCTGAGACCTCTTTCAGTTAGTTGAACATGCCTTATGTTTTAATTAAATTTCGCAGCCTTTCATTAGCGTTCAGATTTGCCCAGGGAGATAACCTACATCATTCCAATCATTTTCGCGACACTAAAGTGTACGTCACGTGCAATAAATATTTGCGCGCATCCTTGAAGTTTTTCAAATTTCCACTCAGCAAACATTCATACTTCCTTGTTCGGTCTTTCGTGTCGTGTAATTTTACAACAAATAAAACACAATTTATAACTTCATACGTAAGCGTTTCGTGATCCTCCAAGTACCATTCCCCTGTGTTTATTTGCATTTACCTCTCTAGCACCTCTCTTCGGCACACAATGAGGCGATGCCATAACAAATACAGCAATATTGCACATCCTGGATGGATAAAATCCATACAACACACACTTTATTCGCATAAAGAGCGCGCGCGCGCTCTGCGCATTGTAATTTCGTGAGTTCTTGCTGATGCAAGCTGCTCAGCAAGGTGTTATGAGCTTTCGGGCTTCCCGAAGCTCTTCCTCTGCCTGCCGATGCTATCCGTGACCATGAAAAACAAACGTGCTGTGTGCGAAAACGGCGAGCGACGAACGGTTCGACTTCACACTTCAATGATGATCACGCCGAACATGAGCATCATCCGTATTAAAATCGCGCATAATGCGCATCAACTGGACGTTTCGTGGCTGCCATGGACCTTCCTTATGGTAATACAACTACCACTCGAGCATTCCCGCATTTAAACATTCCGATTAGATGCTAAGAGGTGCTAAGTAAGCATGCTGTTATTCAATACCTTGCTTTTAGTTTTTTTATGCTTGTAATTTTTGATACGATAAGAGAATTCCCATTGTTTGTTCTTTGAGCTAAAAATTGCACAGTTATTCTGCAGACAACCAAAGAAACTCATATCAGCTCATATCAACTTAATGAATAGTGAGAATTATCTAAACCAGCATTTCTCAATCACTGGCTCTAGTGCGCCAAAATGACGACAATACCAATAGCATTTCTAGGTGGAATTTTACAAATCTGTAAACGGCATTTGAAAGTATATTAAATTTCCAATAAAATGGTGTCTGAATCATTTTTATAGGTCCTCCAGTTCCTGAGAAATAGTTATCAGAAAATAGGCAACATTTAAATAGGAAAACTAGTATTAAAAATGAACATTTTAAGTTGGATTGACGACAATACCAATAGCATTTCCGGATGGAATTTTGCAAATCTGTAAACGGCGTTTGAAAGTAGATTAAATTTCCAATAAAATGATGCCTGAATTATTTTTATAGGACTCTGACTTACTGAGAAACAGCTGACAGAAAATTGATGATTAAAAATCAGAAAAATTGTATTAAAAATATTAAGTTTAGGCCAAATTGACGACAAGGCCAATAGCATTTCTAGATGGAATTTTGCAAATGTTTAAACACCAGTCGAAAGTACATTAAATTACCTAAAATATATGATCTGTATTACTCGGATTGGACTTCCGGTCCCGAGATAATACATAAATGATTATGACGCTTTATCTCAATCTACTGGTTCATGGGCTACATAAAGTTGAGAATCCCTGATCTAAACAATTCGACAATGAAGAGTTTGATTTGTCATGGGAAATATTGCACGTAATTCTTGAAACTTCAATTGCAACTCACATCAAATTCATACAACAAATTATAAGAAAGATTTTGCCGACTATTCTATTTCTATACCGTAAGGAAGTAATCCAATAATCTTCTTCGTGCAGGTTGCCCTTAATTCTATTGTTTCTCGTACAATGCTTATCATTACATATCTCTCTTGTTCCATGAGGAAAAATTCCAAGGTTGTAATATTCTCGGATGATTATCAACGCTCGGAAAATATCCGAACATAAAAAATAATGTGCAGACGTGCTTGGACTACAAAACTACCCATGAGTCTAATCTATGATAAGACGAATTCAATGTATAAATTGTTATTTCTTCACCGATTCAAAATTTCCGAAGAGAATGCATCTCTGCGCATTCTTTTGCAAAAATTTAAGATTTGCGTAATCCCTTCATTTGCATACTTCCAGATCCCGAGAGGGTCACGTAGAAAATCGCGGAAAAATGTAAAATGGCAAAATGAAGCGGATATGAATTATAGAAGCTGCATAAAAGAAGCTGGTCTATTGCAAGCAGCTCTGGAGCCACGCAAAAGGCTCCAGCATGCATAAAATGGATGATTAGCATGAATAAAAACGCGTGGGCGTTCTTCAAGTACGAGGACGACGATGACGACGTTCTTGCAGTCCTTTTGCCATCGCCCGCGAAACTATGTCTTACGGTATAGCTGGATGCTGAAGCGCATTCTCCAATAGCTTCTCGGATGGTTCTTGTTGCTGATGGCTGGTGCACACACCAAACGTGCTATGCAAAACGTACGTTTTCTTCTTTTCTAGTAACCCTTTCTTGTGCTGCTCGAAGAGTACAAGGTGTTGCGGACAACGCGAGGAAATCGTGCGCAAGAAGCGATTTGCAATTGAGCTTCCCGAACAACATTCGGTTTTTTCGCCATGGGAGAAGTACTAGCAGTAAAAACGACGCCCGAGTAATACTCGTACATTAAAATTTTATTTCTTCACTTCGGCCTCAGCGACTCACACCGATCCCTGCGCATTTACGACGTTTTGTCTTTATGTATTTATGTATATGAAGCACTAAAATCCAATGTCGCAAATAAAAACATTCGAGTTTTAAATAATAAACGCATGTACGGGGCGAAATTATGGGCCAAATCTAGAAGTTGTAGGTGGATAATGCCATTAAGTTCTTAGTGGACATGGCTGCCGCTCTATAAAAGGGACGTTAAATGAGCTTATATGACTAAATTTCCAGCAGGTTTAAGATAAAATGTCTCTTCCAACTTCAAAAAAATTAACTATTCCGGTAAAAAAAGCAGCAGAAAAACGCTTGAATGTTGTAACATGAAGTCAAGAAATGCCGCATTAACGAAAATATTCCTGGAAGGCCATTCTACTCGTATAAACATGAATTCTTCAACACTCCGTCCGCATAAATGCATATTAAATTATGAAGAGATGACCAAAGATGCGTGTAACTCAAGTCTCTATGACGCTGCGTTCGTATAACCCTCAAGATATATTTTGCTCTTCGAGTCTTGAGCAATGCGCGTTTTTCGTTTAGCTATGGGACCGCCAACGCTGAAACAACGCCGAGAAATCAATTTGTGTTGGTCTGCAAGAATTTGTCCCTTACCTGAAGCTGAAATTGAAGGTCGGCTGACACTTGAAGAACTTCCTCCTTTTGTTTTCGTGCTGCATTGAGAAGATGCTAATCAATTCAGGGACAACGAAAATAATCTTCAGGGGCGATGTCAGAAATCCCTCATTGTTTTTCTTGTGCAAGTCAATGTATCTTTAGTATGACCATCCTAGTTTAATATTCTAGACTTATCTTTGAATCGCATCAAATGCACGTAGCAACCGTTGCATGAAAATGTCTTGTAACGTCAAAGATACAAGAGAGCAAAACTGAAAAGGAAAGACACGAATACTTTTTGAATAAAATATTTGTCCAAATATTACGCATAAATTATTTGCAATTGGTCATTTCCTGGACAGTATACAAATTTACTTTACTAAGGAGATATGAAATATTCATTCAAAGCTAAAGTTCAACAATGGTTAGACTCATATTGTTAGTGCAAATAAGTTCAAACAAGTATCTTAAGCCATAAGTTTGCAAATTTATTTCTAGTCTACTTGTTTGAAGCCCATAAAGCCCAAAAATGTCGGGTCAAACTTTGTTTTCACTACATTATTTCGACTTCTATATGCCAATCAGGAAAAGTCAGACATGCAAATTGAACATTGCGAATCTTAGGCGAGCCTCCAAACTTGATTTCTTGCATTGGCCAGACTTGGAACGACGACCACGATGACGCTATCCAACTATTACGTTACATATCCTCCAGCATCTTCCATTGCTTGCTCTTCACACAACCACATTTTACATTTCATCGTATGCACGAAAGACACAACATTAGTTAGCCATCTTCGAGAGTCACTCTGCTCGCTCCAGAGCCAAGCTAACG
This sequence comes from Aleochara sp. GC000083, assembly GCA_030264555.1. NCBI lineage: Eukaryota > Metazoa > Arthropoda > Insecta > Coleoptera > Staphylinidae > Aleochara > Aleochara sp. GC000083. The sequence goes on from JARJDZ010009783.1 coordinate 25,484, forward strand.
GTGAATTGCGTACAAACATATTCGTCTCGTTCCCGTGCTTGGCTGCAGTTGCAAAATATCAGCACGTATTTAAAAACGCCTTCCAAATGCAAACATGCTTGAAAATTTTCGCAAAATGCGCCTTTACACAAAGCCTGCTCGCTCAATTTGCAGATCCGTTAATTGAGTGCATTGGAAGTCCATTGTTCGAGTAATCCGTGGTGATTTCAACGATTGACACGATTTGTTGTTCAATCGGCCTTAAATTTGTTCTGCACTGATGACGCGCCGCGATTAAATGCATGTCATCATCCAATAAATGGAACAAGTGTCTCAATATGTATTCGAATGCGTGGAATGCTTCACGCGACTCGACTTTGTAGAAACTGGACTCGCTGGACTCAACTGCATCTATTTGAACAGATGTTTCCGACATTTCCTCAATGCCTTTTATTTCACATTGTTTAACCAATGCGGACCATTAGCAAGACGTGCCCATTCTGTATTTGTGTTAGCATTCTCTGGGTTTCTGCAAACCAGGTAATGATGGCATAAGTCATTCCAATCATTTTTGCAATTTGCATCAAAAGTTTAAGGGCATTGGAACCAATTTGCTGTAGTTTTTCTTAAGTAAGAGATTTTGAAATAATTTCATTGATGAGAACTTTCAAAAACTATTCTTCAGATGTGACTTTTTTCTTAGTCCAAACATGACTTTTTGATGTGAAGTTTCAAACTGTACTTTGTTGATTGTATTTTGGAACTGAAGTTCAAATCAAAGCAATTCTTGGAAATTTTATTTATTCACAACCAAAAAGTATTTCTATTTCTTTGAAATCAAAGTAGATACAATCTAAACATGAAAATTTATTGAATGAAAATATTTCTGCGTAGATGCCATCAATATTAGCAAGATAATCATAACCCATACTCCATGAAGTTCGCGCAACAATTCTCTCCATTACAATCTCTCTCTTCTCCCAACTTTGAGACTTGGAGTTGAGAGACTCGCGCGCGCGCGTCTCGTATTTCCGAACATTTCAGTCGCATTCAAGTCGGTCCTGCGCGTTGATGTTGATGTTTACCTTCTTCTTCGGCGCGCCGATCGCATGCGTCCTCACGCATCGCCTTCTTTCCGCACGCCAAATAACAGCATCAGCACATTGCTGGATAATTGCAAGCGAGCGGAATTTCGCCGCGTGTCATATATCACCAGTTGTGCAAACGAGAACGTGCGCGAAGAGTTCGTAATTGGTGCTGATAGTGCACACCAATGAGGTGTTAATCAGATCGCATTTTGTCTAGGCGCACATTAATTGCAGCATCGATCTTCGGGCCATTTGTCCGCCACCTGCATGCATGCCCGCATGGGGGACTTCTTCAGCATCATCAACTCCAAGTGGGAAATTAACGTATAATATGCTATGTGACTAAATAAGCTTGGTGTTCTTCATTGCGCGCGCGCTCGCTTGATGCCCCGTTATGTTATTGTTGGTGCGTGCATTGTCGGTGTTACTTTAAAGTTGTTCGATGTTGTTATTGTTGTTGACGAAGTGTCCGCGTGTGTTGGTTTCGTGCGTCGCGATTTCTGAAACCCTCGATGCTTGCGATCAGAACCAAGCCTGAAGATGTGTGTGCATACGATGATAATGACCGTGCGCTTCTTGCATTGCAGCCATAGCGTAATTTAATCGGTGTTTTTTGCCGCATCGAAATCATGTGCGTCGAAAAACAGTGCTGAAGAACAAACTCATTCACGGAGTGGACGTGCAGTCGATGCGCCTAAAAGGCACGGAAAACACTTTCGGCGAGGGAAACGCTTTCGAATCATCGTGTTTTGTGGAGAGTACTCGCTGGGAATTTCATAATAGGATAAGGAACGAAGAGCAGCAGTAAACGGCGCGGTTCGTTCCACGAGGAGCGCATCTTGTGAGGGTTTAATAGGATAAAACTTCTTATAGCCAGACGTATGTACCATACATCTACGATATTATTACTTTTAACTTTGCATCTTTAGCGCTGTAATATAGTTTTTGCAGAACATTCACTCCATGCGTTCATATACTCCTGTTTTATTCAATTATTCATTCTATGTCTGATGGCTCTTTGCTAGTTTTATAATCATTAAACGACTAGGCGAATGTATTTCTGTATTCTTGAAGTTGACATGCCAAGTGGGATATAATCCTACATGAATTTCGACGTGATATTTTCCATTTCATTATCAAAAAGTCAGAGCAACCTCACATCTCAAGAAAGCTGACAGATATCAATTAACATTTACACCTTATTACAGTCAAAAAATATGTCAAGGAAATAAAAACTGAATGTGAGGAATAAACAACAAGATCAGAAATTTAATAGAAATCTCAACGTGTAAGAAAAGCAAGAAGTAAGAATAACTGGATCGGTTCTCAACTGCAAAACTTTTTATGCAAACGAAGTAATTATTTTCTTATCAATAAATCCAACTTTTTACTTGTTTTCTTTTACTTCAGTTTCTTGAGTGTTCAGTGCCCAAGACATTAACGATTACATATCTGCGCACAGATAGTTGTTTACAGATGCAGTAAAGCATGGTAAGATGCTAAATGAAGTAATCAGAAGCATGGCAAATCAATGACTATGGCTTAGTTCCACGAGTTGCGCCTTAATGCCTCGTACATTTCCCTCGTTGCTTGGTGCAATGTTGATTCAGTTACGATTGTGTTGTTATGATTGCTCTTGCCGGTTAGATTCTCTCTGCTCACACTTTTTCTGGAGCGTTTCTTTCGTGCTATCAATGCGTTCTCATCACATTGCGAGCCAGCTAATCGTAATGCATTCATTCTATTACATTTCTGTTCGATTAAAGTCGGCTTGTGCGAAGGCAAAAGCGCGTACGTAATTCGATTAAATCGTCATTAGGCAGTGACCGTACCGTTATTCTTGGCCTCTGAAGTCCACGAATGCTCACGAGCTGCCTACTGACTTAGACCGCATTTTTACACTGCCTGGATGATATCTAGTACTAGATCAAAAAATACCCGAATGTATGTACCGAAAATTATGTTTACAAGTCCTTCTTCCAAAAAGATATCTTGTTTTGCAGCGTTTATAACGTTCAAGCAATTTTGCAGATTTTTTGCAAATTTAAACGACTATACCTGCGAAATTTAAAAATGTTTATATGCTTGTTGAAAGTTTATTAAACACACAATAAAATTGTTTTTGATTCAATCGAATTGGACTCTCGGTTGCCGAGATAACATTGAAAATATATAAAGGATAAATTGAAAATGTCAGGATTTGGCGCATTGACGACAAGGCCAATAGCATTTCCTGCCGAAAATTTGCAAATCTCTAATTTTTATATGAAAGTACATTAAATTCCCTATAAAATAGCCTAAGAGCCATTTATGTCCGGCATCGGCTTCCCAGAAACAAAGGACCATTAATAATTAATAGAGACTAGTAATATTAGGTACATTGACGACAATACCAATAGCATTTCCCAATGGAAATTTGCAAATCTGAAAACGCCAATCGAAAGTACATTAAATTTCCAATAAAATAGACTTTGAATCACTTCGATTGATCTTCAGGATGCCGAGATAAAAATTGAAATACTTAGCGGTAATTAGGAAATATTAGTTTTTGACAAATTGACGTTTTAAACGTATTTCCCAATAGAAATCTGGAAATGTCAATACATTAGTTAAAAGTACATTAAATTTGCAACAAAATAGTATATGAACCATTCAAATTTGGCTTCGTATCGTTGCGAAGATATTAAAAATTAACCGAAAATAGGAGAAAAAGAAAATTTGCGAAAGGAAATTTGCAAATGTGTAAACACCAATCGAAAGTGCATAAAATTTCCAATAAAATAGTCTTTGAACCATGTCAATCGAGCATCAGAATGTCGAGATATAAATTCATGTAATTACCGATAATTAGAAAATATTGGTTTTGGGTCAATTGACGACAAGGCCAATAGCATTTCCTGCCGAAAATTTGCAAATCTCTAATTTTTATATGAAAGTACATTAAATTTCCTATAAAATAGCCTAAGAGCCATTTATGTCCGGCATCGGCTTCCCAGAAACAAAAGACCATTAATAATTAATAGAGACTAGTAATATTAGGTACATTGACGACAATACCAATAGCATTTCCCAAAGGAAATTTGGAAATCTGAAAACGCCAATCGAAAGTACATTAAATTTACAATAAAATAGACTTTGAACCATGCGAATAAGTCTTCGGGTTGCCTAGAAAACAATGGTTCAAAATGAGGGTATATTAAACAAATTGGCGTCAAGAGCATATGCAATTTCGAGTTCAAATTTGTAAACTAAAGATGTTTTTTTGGCTTTGTCTTTATGTATGGCAACCGCAATGACGTTTTCAACCTACTGTTGCAAAAATCAGTCAACAACATGATGGAATGAGGCAAAAAGGAAATAATTAACATGCTTATAAGCGTCATAATGTGAGAGGAACGTACAGTAATGGTAATCGAGCACGCCGTAATGATATTAGATGAAAGAACGGATGAAATACGGAAAGGAAGTGCGTTGAAGAATGGCGCGATCGGTGGCCATATATAACATCCACCTGAAAACCATTGTGAATGCAACAATATGATCGAGAACTTTACGAAGACAAACTCGGTAGAATGTCCACAATATGCTCGCTCCACTTGCCGTCCATTATTGATCTTAATCGGGTTTTGTGAGATTTTTCAGCTTTCATTCGCGATCTATGTCTGCTCGGTCTTCTTCCCGTATTCGTTTTGCGCTGACCGTTCGTGTCTCCAACGTCTGGGAGCGTTTTTGTCATCCGGGATAGACGTTTGTTTGATTTAATGCTCGGCTGGCGACGTAATGAAATCGATTTCTGCCCTCGCTTCGTTCCTGCGATCGGTTGCATCGTAGTGAATGTGAAGTCTTCATGAATTGATCAAATTAGTGATGCGCCTTATTTACTCAATTCGACTCCGTTCTCGAAGAGCGTTCACAATCAGTTCGGAATTACGGACGCATTCATAAACGTGGATTCAAGATTTCGAGCCATTTTTTATGATTCTGCTACAGTTTCTTCCAGCTCACTCGGCACGCTCGACTTGAAAAAAAGAATGTATTGCAGCATTTTGAGAAGAAGGAAAAGGAGGTAGATGTATTTTTTATGGTTCCGGATTGAGCCGTTACGTTTCGTTCTTCTTTCTCGATAAATAAATCAAGATCAAGCGCGAGAGAATGCTCTGAAGTCGATTTTTTACAATAAATAATAACTTTTATTCGGCGGCATGCACCGAATATTCCCTATGATTAAATTTTATTGCTCGATCGCCATCGAGGAAACACTTAAATAAATTACCGAGCTTGCTTTTTACAATTTCGAAGTTTGGAGATGGGTTCAAAAAAATTAATATCAGATTCGAATCTCAGAGTGACTCGAAAGTGTAAAGTCGTGAATTTAATTTGATTTTACAGTCTATTTCTTTCGGTAAAGATGTGCGCCTTTTGAGACGCTTGAAGGTCTAGTCATTATGTCCATCTCTTCAAATATTTGTCCGAATGAAGATGTCAAATCGGAAGCGCAATGTACCGGTTTTATTATTGTTGATTTTTGTCGTTCAGCTTCATTCACTCCATTCTCTTCTATTCACTATTCAATTCCAGTAAATGAATAGACACGAGTACAATGCGAGCAGTTTAAAATAGGAGTTGAATTTAAAATTTCATAGTGTGCGGTATTCTCGTGGTCTAGTGCTCCAGTTTTGATGGCAAATGCATAGAAATTGAGCGTATGTACCAAGGAAAATACAATTAACTTTAATTGGGATGTTTAAAACGATCATAAAAGAGTGTAATTTTCAATTTGTTGCGAGTAACCTCAAATTATTGCTTATATAAATAGATGAGAAAACTGCTGAGGAAAAAGATAATTACTTTTTGCGATTACTTAATGAGGTCAATACTTTTTCATTTTTTCCTAAATTTGCTTGAAATTCCCTGATGATATTACAATTTCAAAAAATTCTTCTTCTTCGTCAACCCACATTATTTTTTAACACATTTCCATTCGATGAATATCAATGTGCATAAAATTTGAAACAAAATATCCATATTTGGTGTGCATGCAGATAATTAAATGCATTGAAAGCACAAGTGAATAAAATTCTTCCACCCAAGTAACGAATGAAATGAAGCAGTAAAGAAATACATTTCGCTTTCAATTCGATACGTATTTATATTGATATTAAATCCGCGTAATAACCATGCACATGAACATATTATTATGTATTATTCATCTCTTTGAGGACGCGCATTTGCATTTCCATGTTCTTTTCGCGTCTCTTGAACAAACGCCCCAGAAGGTTAGCCAGAAGTGACAGCTATGGGTGAATACACCAAACGCAATAGAGAGCGAAAACAACGTTAATATTACATTATTTACGATATCGACGATGCCTACTTAGGATCGATGTTAATTAATATTAATTAAAACACTTCACGTTTATGGATGGCGTGTGTGGTGTGTGTCGACCGGAAACAGGACGATTCAATTGGAACTTGTTGACTGCGAGTTGACATGCTTATTATTACTCGTACGAGTACTTCCGGATGAATGTAATCTATGGGGGAGGGTGTACCCCCGCAAAAAGTACAATCAGCAAATTAGAAATTAATTGGAAAATGGCATTCAACCAGGCGGCAAATCAAGAGCTAGCTGTCGTTTATTACAGTTACAAATTTCCAAGCAGCATTATACGAAATTAGACAATTAAAGCGACTGCTCTACAGAATAATTAAACATTTGTCTTCTGATAAACGGTGAACGCACTCAGCTGCTGGTGGATTTTTGCGTCGAGTCATCAACATCTATTGTTCTTCACGCAATGCTGACTTAGAAGACTGATGTTATCATTGGATCTGAAACAGTTCCAATCACCGGCATCGATACACGCACTGCATTTTTAGAGTAAATTACTTCTGCTCTTGTTCGCTTCGTGCGACAAACAAGTCGATGCTGTCGATGCAGTTAACAGTTATTACTATTAGGCAAGTCAATAAACAACAAAACGCGCCGATCTATGCAGCCAACAACTAATCCATATCAATCCATCTCGTTGAGAATTTACTGTCAAGTGAGCCTATAAATATACAGCTATAGCGGCCGACACAAACGATTCTCGAGAGTGCTGCTCGTGCAGTTTTTTTCCAAGTCCAACTCATTCTTGAACCAGAGAACTGCTCGTTTTACCAGCTCCATAATGTCTTTGAACATTCGCGACTATAATCGATCTTTCACCCGAAACGCATGCTAAATTTCAGTCGATAAATAATTTTTACCACCATGAGTTCCCAAATCAATTTATTTCGCATTACTGAGCACATATCTCCAGCATAATTTGAATTTCATTATAACTCATCAGCACTTCAACCTTTCCTACAGGATGTTCCCACTAATAACTCCTCGGTGTCCACTTGATGTTTCACGCTCGTCAGGATCTTGTTGGATTTATAACGTTCCGTATCCGTTCGGTGTTAAATGATTACTGTTTGGTAAATGTTTGGACGATTCCTAATCGGTTTTTTTTCGACATGCCATTGGCATACCATGCGTGTGGCGCACTGTTAAGCTCTTCGTGAGATCCTTTCGTTTTTAACTTTCCCGTTCGGCGTGATGTGATGAGTTGTGATGCGTGCGCGTCCATTCGGGTTCAATATCATCCATTAATGGCTTTAAATCTTTGCATTTCGTACCATACGACCGTCAGACAGAAACGGAATGATACTTGGAGCCACAGAAAAAAAAAACGATCCAACTTCCAAGAACTAAAAAATAAACGATAAATTCACTTGAGCAACGAACTCACACGAACATGAACCTATTAATTAATTTAAAAAGCGATAACGGTAATCACTCTCAAATCACACATTCATGCACCCAAAAAAAAACATGGAATGTGCTTGGGACACGACAGAAGTGAAAACTTCATTGTCTAAAAATCAAATTTTGGATTTTCACTGTTTGTTCTTTTTTCAAAAATTTCAGAAAATAAAATGTTTCAGATTAAAGTCTAAATGGATAGTATTTATTATAAAACCTTATTATTTATTGATAAATTTCAAATTTTCACTGATTTTGATCAAAAGAATGTCTTATGGAATGAAAATCCTATTGGATTCCAATAGGATTTCTTGGTTGATTCAGTTTACTCTGTACATTTTATTTAATATCTCCAGAACGGCTCGACCGATTTTACCCAAATTTGGTACATAGACTAACAGATAGGCGTAGATTCAGATTTTAGGGGCGGCTTATCCAAAAAAACGGCTGGGGGCGGCAATTTACCGCAAGAAAAATGGAAAAATACTTGCAATTGACATATTTCAAATTTTCACTGATTTTCTGTAAAATATTTTAAATATTTAAATACATATTTGAAAAGTTAAAAATGCGACCTTTCATTTACTTTTTTAATTATGAAAATCGGCCCAGTAGTTTTTGAGATATGACCAAAAGAATGTCATATGGAATGAAAATCCTATTGGATTCCAATAGGATTTCTAGGTTGATTCAGTTTACTCTGTACATTTTATTTAATATCTCGAGAACGGCTCGACCGCTTTTACCCAAATTTGGTACATAGACTAACAGATAGACGTAGATTCAGATTTTAGGGGCGGCAAATCCAACAAACGGCTGGGGGCGGTAATTTACCGCAAGAAATGGAAAAATACTTGCAATTGACATTTTTCAAATTTTCACTAATTTTCTGTAAAATATTTTAAATATTTAAATAGATATTTGAAAAGATAAAAATGCGACCTTTCATTTACTTTTTTAATTATGAAAATCGGCCCAGTAGTTTTTGAGATATGACCAAAAGAATGTCTTATGGAATGAAAATCCTATTGGATTCCAATAGGATTTCTTGGTTGATTCAGTTTACTCTGTACATTTTATTTAATATCTCGAGAACGGCTTGACCGATTTTCTCCAAATTTTGTACATAGATAGACGTAGATTCAGACTTTGGTGGCGGCAAATCCAAAAAACTGTTGGGGGCGGCCATTTACCGCAAGCAAAATGGAGAAATACCTGCAATTGATAGATTTCAAATTTTAATTTTCATGGTATTTAATGCGAAAATGTAATTACAATTAACGCGGAAGTTTTAAATTGAGCGTATAACGTTTCAACATGTTATGCACTCATTGTCAACTGCTTTGAGAGTTTTCCAGTTCATGGTTGAATTTCCCATAGTGCATCCAGTATACGAATGCAAAGTGTCCATTACAATGAATGAATATGCAGATGCAATTAAATTCCTATTTATACTCACTTAACGTGTGACTTAATTGTAGCGTACAGCCGTGAAGTCTCTGGTTGCTGTAAACATTGGTAAATTTGTTGATATTTATATCCATTACTCCATTACGCATATGGATGGTGGCATGGATGGATACGGGATGCTCAATGAAGGCATAAGCAAAGGATCATTACGCCTGTGGTACATGATGAATAATTACATCACATCCTTTTTGATGTTGTCGATGGCTCGGCTTTATTTAATCAATTAAGCGCATCCTGTTTTAAAGCGCTATAAATTTATGTATTAGTTATTCACTCTATTCTCTTTAGCCCAGGCGATATTGAATGATGCTGTGTATTAAGTGTAATCTATTAACGTGAACATAAACATTATACAAAGCGTTTAACGACAAGGCTTTAGTTTGTTCTTTTTATGTGGTATAATGTAGAGGAATTATAGATGAAATTATATGAATTTTACTTTTGCTGATTTACTTAAACTTGTGGGTAAAATATGAGTAATTATAGTATGAAAGGAAAATTTGAAAATTTCCTTGAAGTAATCAAAAATTACTAAATTTTTTATCAAACAAGAATTTACTTCAGGAATCGTAGAGTTTCCAGAGTGATGTACTTATTATTGATTGCAACAATAATGTTTTCCTAATTATAAATGGCTCGAAAAAGTAAATTCACTTATCAGAAAAAAATCAGCTCATCATTTTACTTTTAATTTCCGCAGTTGAAAGTTCAACGTGCGAGACCGATTTACAGTTACCATTTATCTTCGCGATTCAAATGAGGCAAAAAAGGCAAAAAGAACGCACAGCTTCTTGTCATCCGCAACATAAATCGATTCCAGATCCTTTTCGCATTTCGCGTCTTCCATCGCACTTTTCGGCCGGTTTTTGCGCATGCAAGAGAGTATCACCAGCATAAGTGCCTCGCATCGTATTACCTGCCTTTTACACACTTAAATGGCATCGTGAAATAGCAGCGAATCGTTTTAAGGCATCATCAGCATCGAGCGTATTAGTCAAGTATTAGGTACTAATTATTGTATAACCGTTAGATCGACATTCGGTCTCGTTCGTCTCGACCATTCTTCTTCTTCTTCCTCCTCTTCTTGGCTGTCTCGTGCAATGTCAAGGAGAGGAAGGAATATGGGGATTGTGCAAACAGTACCATCTACCATCTACCAATGTAGCAGCATTCCATTAGGCATATTATGGTCAAACCATTCAATACCATATTTAAACACGCGAACAACGCTCAGCTATAAACAACTAAACAGCTATTTTATTATTATGCCAATGCCGCGTCCAACCTCGCATGGGGCAAAAGCCGCTTCATCTGCATCGATGAGTATCATCATCGGCGCAAACAAACTAACAAACAACGACCCAGCATGAAGAAGAGCTGAACAATTACTTTTGTTAGCTGAGCATTTGCATGCTGTTGCATATGCCAATCGCGAATTTTTTGCAGTCTGCCTTTATAGCCGGCTTCATTTAAGAGTAAGAGTTGTGCGCGTTATTTTTAATGCCTTTTCTGTTCACTGAGAGTGGACGTTGCCATTTGCTGGTGTAACTGTTTAACAATTAAGTTTTATATACGGGAAATTTTAATTAATTTAACCGAAAAGTTGCATTTTCCTGATGCTACGATAACGGTTTATTCCAATGCTTATTATTCTTCGTTGTTTCATTCGATTTTATTACAAAATTCATTTAATAACGAAATATATACTTGGGCACAACTACAGAATTGTAATTTTACGTTATCATCTAAATGGCAAACAATTTTTCAAATCCGTTAATTCTCAAAACATGCGTGTTTGCTTAATTACACCTTAATTAGTGAGTAGTGATAACAGTTGTAAAGTAAATGACATCTAGCTGACTCACCATATCAGGACTACAAACGAGTCGCGCCGAAATGACATGAAATGAAATGAAAATAACTGAGATCACTCTACTAATGAATGAATGCGCGCAAGCAAAGAAATGACAATACTTAACTTGAGTCTTAAATAGTTTACAACAGGTATTTTAAGCATGCATTCCTCGACACTATTAAGACTTATACGTTGGCTGAGAAACTAGTGAATTACACCAAATGCCTCAAAGAAAACGTTATAATGACAACGAAAAAAGTTCTATGACGTATACAAACGAACGTTATTTTGCTGTTTCATAAACTGTTCACGTTTCTTTTGATATCTGATCTTTCTCCATGTGAAGAAACAATTGCGTCTGTTGAATATATCGGTTCATTAAATCACAAATTGGAATTGAGCCTGTCAATCAAACTACTACAATGATATTGAAGTGATATCATAAAATAAACGTCGATTAACTGATCATTATGCAATCGAAAAATGTGTTTATAACTGTTTATGGTATCGCTTAAGATGTTGATAGGTGATAAATAGGCAATTAAATTAAAATTTGACTCAACTTCAACACTTTTCTATGCTTTATTATTTCATACCTGTAAAAAGATTGTTGGACAACTTTTTATGTTCCGACTACTGACAAAATAGAAGCAAACGAAATGGGTGAAATGTGCTTTAGGTGTCATAAAAGAGCTATTATCAACAATGTCGCTATTTTATGGAAACAACCGAATTGCATGAAGAAGCTTTCTCTAATGAGATACTAAAAACTAAATTGTAGCTGATGATATCATGAAAATGCAATTCGGTAGTTTTGATACGTCATTTTGTTTTCACTGATCTCGTATCTTGTATTACATCAAAATGCATTTATCGATGACGATGGCCTCGATTATAAATGTTCCTATTATCTATTCGATTGCAAAAATGATGAGTTGTTTATCTTGCATTGAAGATGACAATAATCAATTGGCATTCGAAAGTTGCAAAATAGTTTATTGGTTATAAGATAACAACGAGACGATTGAACTGTATTATCTTAATGATAAGATAGGAAAACAATGAGTATCAAAAGAACAATTCATTTTATTGGCGCCCCCAGTTTCTTATCATATGGAAGCGCGTTATTGGAATCAGGATTATTGTCTTTTTATGCACTGAATAAATAAATGAGATCATTCTTATTGTATTTTTATCGATTATTATTGCATTGAAACGCATTCGAAAATTGAGGTATTCAATTACTCGAATGCAATCTCCAAGTCATTGGATTGGAATTTGTAATTAAGTAATGATACTCATGTTTTTTTATACCTGAGGAATTAATTAATTAAATTCAAATCAGGCAGAAGATTGAAGTTCAAAGAATGTCCAATTTAGAGATTTGTATAAATTACGTTTGAAACCCTTTCAAATCTTGATAAAATAAATATTCCTGTGGGAATGATGCAGAAAAAATAAGAGACTGAATTTGCTTGGGTATAAAAAATTGCTTTTAATTCTGACCTTGATTCTTGGAAGGTCTGGAGTCTAGACACAGACGAACAAAATGTCCCCTTGAGTTATAAATGTTGTCCTTAGACTAAAGAAGTAGGCGAGAAAGATATTTCACTGTCAAATGTTTCCAGTCAAAACAAAATTTTAGTCCAGACATTCACAAATTCATTTCACTTTAGCATCTCATAAAAATTCGTTGTCAAAGTGCAACAAATACTTTAAAAATTACAAGTACCATGTCAATTTATGATGTAACAATCAACAACTTTGTAAATCAATGATTTTTTGAAGTATCCTTTACCAAAGTGTATTTGCTACTCGATGTCATCGATTCAAGAGGAATTCATAATTGTTTATTATTACGACACGAGAAACCCCAGCCTGAAATTCCTTGTGATATTCGAGCTCTTTGAATATCACGAGGAATTTCAGGAATCTCGTTTGGATATCGACTCCACACTCCATGCAAGTTGTAATTGAAACGAAATTATGTACATAATACAAACAAAATAAACAATCGGGCTAGATTAGAGCAATTGCAAGAAGTTGAGCGCCGACTTCCTCGTATTTCGCGACTCGCATGTTATTGGAATGTGCAATACCCAACGATCTAGAACCCATCTGAAAGATGCGAACAGTCCCCATAGTGGGAACTTGTAAGTTGGTTGCACTTGGTGTGTATTTTCTACAGTGTTGGGCGCGTTTATCTTTATTGTATCACTATCGCTGAGATATAAACGCATGTACGACCGAAACGTGCACGATTCTTTATCTCGCGTCGTCGCGCGTCTCAGCGAACTCGTAATAATTTTCGGCGTCTACTTGCACCTAGTTTCAAGGTGGTTCCGTCATCCGGTCGTGAAGTCGCTTATCGTCGAGACATTCATCCGGAAAATTGACTTGTTGCGTTTACACTTTCTGGGAAGTTGTAGTGATAATGTATTTTCGGAAACTATTACTGTGATGTCATAAGTCATAACGTACAAATTGAAGAGTGTGTTGTTTACTTTGACTAGAAGTGATAAGAAAATGGGGAGCAGATGTTACATACTACGAAAAAGGTGCCCAATTTTGATCTTCCTCCAAGAGGATAAAATTTTGATTCATGATTTCTTTGATTTGTGGCTAAATTTGTGTGTGGAGTTTTGATTGTGGTTCTAATTGGTGTTGATGTCTTCTTTGCAGATGTGAGGGCATAGTTTGTACGGTCGGAGCCGGCATGGACGGAGGCGGCGGGAGCGTCATGGACGGCGGTACCGGAGCTGGTGATCGCTGCCCCGCTGAAGAAGGCTACCTCCTGGTGCGCATCCACGTGCCCGAGCTGAACGTGCAAAAGTGCCTACAGTTCCCCAGGGACCAACTCGTCTGGGATGTCAAGCAGCAATGTTTGGCCGCCTTGCCAAAGGTCAGTTCACTAAATATATCATCTTATCATTTCTGCATACAGTACACCATCAATTGAATATTTCCACAATTGGAAATTTTTGATATTTAAAGTGCCTCACACTTAGATCGCAAATTCATGTAGTTTTTACTTTGGCACATCAACAAACTCATGAAGGACACTCTGATACACTGATAATACAAATCGGTAGCAACAAATTAAATATTAGCACCTACAATCCAACGTTACTTAAACATTTACTCTTAAATGACAATGCCACGCACTTTTTTTGCTCCACATTTGAGTAACACTTTTTCAACATGTTGTACATACTGGACTACATAGTAAATGAGTAGACTAAATGTAGAGTACTCTAGTTAGCAACACTTTTGCGCTGATTTACTTGGTGTGAGTATCATATATTCCCTAATCTAGACCCAAACTAGAAACAATATTACAACTCATGATAACAAACGCAAATGAATGTATCTTGTAACCTGTAAATTAATGTCGTTTTGTTTTGTTCTCGAACGAAACGAAACACATGCTGTGAATGTGTGTGTTTGTACAAACCAAAAAAACAAACTGGTAAAATGCTTCATTGTTGGGTTGGTTGGCTCTCTTACGTTGCGTTCGTTGGTTGATTGCATTGGGGGATTTTGGTTATGAAAAATTGCACAATTCATCAATGCACAACATTCTGCACAGGTGGCTTCTTGGTTCAGGGTAGGTAGTACATTAACAATTAACTTCTTGATTTCATTGTTGCTATGCATGATCTTTTATGCTTTATCAATGACTTTTATGTGAGCAACACAAGATTCTATTTTCCTGCACATTTTCAAGATATCTTATTGTTAGTTAAGGAAATTATTCAAATTCAATTGATCATATCTAATTACAAATTATGCAAACCAAATTAAGTCATTTTTAAAATAATCTGCAAATTACGTATTTAAATGATTATATTCTACCTACCAAACGAATCTGGTTTTCAACGAAAGAAACCCAAATACATAAATAACAGCCATAACAATGGCAGAAACAAGAAGTCAAAAGTAGCGAAAGATATTTAAACGTTTGGGACTCGTGCAGAGAGTTATTGAAACTGGAGTGAACCAAATGGTAATTATTCCACAGCGGATTTCTTGTTTCATTTTCGGTGCGTTATCTCGTTCTACGCCCATTCGCGTAAATAAAATAAATATGCGAGTTATAGTCATTAACATACTAAACTGTTCACTTGCGGCTTTGTAGGCTGCAGAAGAGAATGAAAGCATGGCAGACAATTCCATTATAAAAATGGAAAGCAGTCGAACGCGGCCAGCCAGAATAGAATCCAAACAAGAACAGCGACAAGACAAAATATTTGCATTCGCTTCTTGCACGTGGGTTTCGCATTAATGCGTATAATTAAATTAAGCATTGAGGAAATCATAATCATTATGGTTGCAAATCCGCAGAAACTAGAAATGTCTTTGATTAATAAAATGCCTTTTCGTGATGAATTCGAAATTATGACATCATTTTAATTACATCGTAGGTGTTAGCCAACAATAGACAATTGTCACGTTTTAATTTATTCAATTTGAATGTTTATTGTTACACTTTTTAATTCCTGCCTGTCTCTTAGAAGGGAAATATTACGAAATGGTTTGTCGGTTATTTTTCCATTATTTCTTCCTCTCTGTGGGATGAAGACACCTGGTGCACTTCTAGCAATAGAAATGTGCATTCTGGCATGGCAAACGCCGAACGCATAATAATAAAATAAAAGGCGCAAGGGTCAATTTCAACGCTGGATAAGGTCAATGTCTATTACGTTTATTTGCATCTCTGCGTTGCGCATCGTCGTTGTCGGCAAGTAGAAGAAGAAGAAGAAGAAGAAGGTGCAGGCCAAGAGAGCACCAAGAGGTTGCGAGCGCGGTGTGGCCGCTGCCCATGATGGCCGTGTCCATGCGGTTCGGCGTGCCAACGTCATGTCCATACATTCTTCTTCTTGTCGTTGGCCTCCTCCAGTCGCAATCCACTCGAGGTCCTTGTTTTCCATAATTATTCGTCGATCATTGCTACGTATTCCTAATAATGTTCCCTCTCTCGTTGCGAATGCACTCCGGTTGTGCTCTTGCGGCCAGCGAGCTCTTCTGCTCTTGTTGCTGTCGCTGCTCATGTTGATGATGTTGGCTGTGGTTGTTCCTGCATTCTTCTCCCAGGTACGGCTGGAATTGTTCATACCAAGCGATTCATAAATACGGGATGTTCGAAACTGTTCTCCGCCTTCCGAAACCGAAGAGTCGTCTCATCTACTCCTCGAAGGATTCCAGGGGTATTTTTAGGTCTTCGGCGATGGTGAACTCAATGCATCGTGGCGTAATCGCTCGGAGTTCACTTGGGCACTATTTTACAAGAAATTATCGGCGGAGACTTGCGGCGATCATAAACGAATTGTCGGTTGTAAAACTTCTAACATAGGTGCGCACTTCTTGTTAGGCGTGCTTCTTGATGGTACGGACCATCAAGCACACACTCCTGCAACAGCGATCCGAAGATCGGAGGAGAGTCTTGCGCCTCGAAACTCGCCGTATTTATATTACATTTATGCATGAAGATTCGCGAGCGCATAGCGTACGATTCAAGATGCAAGAAATATAAGCATTACAATGCTCTCGGTCATAAACAATCTTTGCCAGGCTTGTACCACAAGAACTCCAATCTTTGAAACGACTTCTAGAACTTTCTAGAACTATATTACTTCGTGTTCTTTGGTACTTTTATAGTTTAAGTAGCAGGGTTCATGATCATGTGATCAAATTCAGAAATTATTACTTCATTGGAGTTGTCCACAACGTACAATGCAACTAGACATCATCAATAGACTGTAATGAATACTACGATGGCGCTTTGCATTCCCAAGAGAATCTCTTTGAGGAATTCATTTTTGAAATTTCCTTGTACTAAAAGCAACTTGAGTTATATTCCCGGTATGTGAGCAAATCGTAAAATCCTTCCTGATTTCTCATCCAGTTAGTTGAATCATAGTTGAAGTCACTGGGTTCGTCGCTTGATCGGCCATCGAATTTCAACTAATTTTTCTAAAATACTTCCTGGATTCGCATTTATTTATTTTCTTGGAAGCTGCTTGTATAAACCCTACTAAATTAGTCGAAATTCAATGCCTGAATAAGCGAGTAACCCGATGATTTCAAGTCCTTTCTTAGACAGAAGAATAACACTCTGAATGTCTTGATTTTTCATCCAGACTGTTGAAATCACTGGGTTCGTCGCTTGATCGACCATCAAATTTCGACTTATTCTTCTAAAATACTTCCTGAGTACGCATGTATTAAAGTTGTTCTTATAAGCTTGTATAAACGCCACTAAACTAGTCGAGATTCGATGCCTGAATAAGCGAGTAACCCGGTGATTTCATCTTCTGGATCCGTGCACTTTCTTGAAGTTTGCAGACCTATTTCAACGATAGATCAATGACAATTATTTTGAGTAGGTTTCAGGACTATTAGTTTCTAAATTTTCTAAGCATAAAGTGGATCAACTCAAGACATTCATCCAACCAGATTTAGATACTCTTCTCTTCTTCGTTGAGATCTCTTCACGAACATTTACACTCCATGATTCTTCCAGCAAGAAAGAAGTGGCAAACGCGGCAAGTTCGAGTTACCAAGTTCATCTTGACCTAGCACAACTTTAATAACATTTTATAACATTCTGCGAGCATCGCGCGGTTATTGAAGTGCACGGCGAATATTTCGAATTTTCCGCGTTTTATTACACGCGAAATGCGCACCGCTGCGCGCTTTGACATTGAAGCAAAAGTAAATTAAGTGAATGCTGGCTCCATTGGCGCATAGTTATAGTTATTACTCCCTGACCATTCTTGGGCCATGTGCAATATGGGCGCATGCCTTATTTAATGTTGCAAAACAATTGCGCCTCGGATGGCGTGCAGTTGTTAATTTCGCTTTTAATTGCTTATTAACTGATTGCTAGCTTGTAATTTGCGCAAGTTGTAATTCCCGTTCCGAAATTGTAGGTAATTTATTTGTTTCCTAATTAATAACCTTTGCGGGGCTTTTTCCACCACCACGTGCCGCCAAATTATCTGGGAGGTGATTGCACAGTCTTCGTTTCTCGTGCCTCTTCGAAACAGTTAGTGTGAACCCGTGAAAGCCAAAACCAATTTGCGTGCGCGACTCCCGAGTGAAAGATGACTTGGTAGGAAACTCGAAGAAGTGTGTAACTATCACTTGATCGATTGTAGGTAACTGGTGAGTGCGTCGGCTAATGCTGAAGAAGTTCTTCGGCTGCTTGTAAACGAACCAGCAAGTAGCACTAGGTGATGATCGAACTGCTTCCTACAGCTTCTCTCAAGAGTTGCCTGATTATTATTTTGTCGTGCAATAAGTAATTGATGCATTACTTGCAACTTGCTGGCGTTTATTAGCAACGTGGTTACTTCATTGACTTCATTCCAGACGTGATTTCTTCGGGGTCACTCGACTTGCTTCTTTAACCACCTACCTTTCGAATTCTTTGGTCTTATAATCACCATCTAGGGTAATAATCCTAGGTAATTAGAAATAGTTGCAATGTTGTTACCAAGCCAAAGATTCCACTGGATTTTTTACCAAGTTGTTGAAGATATGAATCTATGCAAATATCTTAAAGACATCTTCTGAAGGTGCAACTCGAATTTGATGGGGAAAAATGTTTGACCCCTGTGGGCAGCTTCCTTGCAATCTAATACAATAATAATAAAGTCATAGAAATTAATAAGCTGGCGCAATGCGAGTTTCCTCGCTTTTAGTTGGTAGCTGGCAAGTTGTAACCCAGTAATTCAGATTGTGATACTCATCTCTCATGCTGAAGAAAGCTGTGCAGCAAGATCGCATCGCCTGCTGCATTGCGCACTTGCTGCCGCAAATTGCGAGTGAAGATGAATTCTTCTAATAATATGGTACTCTAACCTAAGCGAAGATATAGCAGCTACTGTTATAACAAGTATTACTATCATTACGAATGATGCTACACCTACTTGCTCAGCTATCTAATGTCGGCAGTCGGCTGAAGAGGCTGCAGTCGCGGATAATCGTTACTTGCGCGCTTCGTTTGTGTGTTACTTAATTTACGGTGCATTAGTGCCATCACAAAATGCCTTAAGTGCAGTTATTTGCGAATGGCGCATGGGAATATTCCAGTTTTCACCTAAAATGTATGAATTTGCTACGCGACCTGCCATAATGATTGTAATTATCTAATTAGCCCATTCATAACTGTCAAATGTTGGACCAACCTTACAGAATTGCGCTAGAAGTTGAGGAATCAAACAAATTTCACCGCAGTTGAAGTGTGCTCTATATATTTCACACGGAATTCTTGCATTGAAGATTGTAGATATATTCGATAAATGGGTGTGTTGTATAATCAAGAAGCTGAGAAGAAAATTGGGATCTGATAGATTGAAGTAAATAACTGTATTTATAATGCATTTTGTGGGAATTTTATCAAACATGTTCAAACGACTTCATTACTATTTTCATTGGTAAAGAACTTCAAGTTATAGTTTTGAAAATCTCCTAATTTCGTACTTCATTTTTGTTGTATATGAGTTTTTTTGCACATTAAATATTAACCATAAAAATTTTGCTGTTTAGGTATCCCATTTTACATATTCCTGTATTTCTGAGTCCCGCACAGATTCGGGACCCTGACCAATGTTAATTTTTCGCCAAATTACCCTAAATACCATTTGAATCATCCAAATCGGTCCATTAGTTTCGGAGATATGAAAATTTCTGAATTTACAGTAGTATGCCGCCCCCAGGACGGTGATATGCCGCCGCCCCATCAGATCCAAAGGCTTCCGCCTCAAGCAGAATGGTCTGCTAACATAGCAAAAGCCTTGTGTCAAGTTTGGTACCAATTGCTTGAGCGGTTTCGGAGAAAATGTGGCACAAACTTTGTTATATACTCAATTTTAACAATAACAATTAATAATTTATAAACAAGTCGTCAGAATAATTTGAAACTCTTGATATTTATTGATAATTATATAATAAACAAATGCCTAAAATTTGAAAACAATCGGACCAGCCGTTTTCGAGATATTAACAAAAGTATATTGCGATATTCAACGGCGTTTATTTGCCGCCCCCGGAGAGTTTTCAGTCTGCCGACCCCGCTACAGTATCTTCGTCAACATACCATTATATATTCAAACTTGGATGAAATTTAATCGAACGGATCTACAAGTTTCAGCTATTTTTCCACTTTGCTTGCGATTTTGAGCCGCCTCCAACCCTCTTCTGGACTTGCCGCCCCCAAAATCGGAATCTACGCCTATCTGTTAGTCTATGTACCAAATCTGATGAAAATCGGTCGAGCCGTTCCCGAGATATTAAATAAAACGTAAAGACAAAACTGAATCGGCCAATCGTTGCTAAGGAAGTGCAATTTAAACTTAACAACATCAATGTAAATCAAATGGGAGCTGCCATCATGGATTTTCGAGGGCATGTTTCCGGTTTGAATCCCCATGTAAATTTCCATAAGACATTCTTTTGATCATAACTCGAAAACTACTGGGCCGATTTTCATGATTAAAAAAGCAAATGAAAGGTAATTTTCTTATCTTTCGATCTAGCTATTTAAATTTTTAAAATATTTCATAGAAAATTAGTAATACATAAGTAGAAATGGTTTCATTCAAAATTCAATATCTTCAAAACTAATTGAGCTATCAGGTTCGTTCTTGAAAATTTTGAAAGTTAAAAAGTTGTACTTTCATAATATGGTATCGATTCTTAAATTTTTCATAAGAATTGCTTGAATTTTAGTAATGAAATAGGTACTACATTTTCACATATACCACTTTTGAAATTTAAGAATCTGACGTTGTTTTTCTATAATATCGGGTAGATTTGACTTCTTTAGCTAACCTTACTAATTGAATAAATAAAATACTAAATTTTCCTCAAAAAAATCTAATTTCAAAATGTTTTTCTTAAAAAGAAAATAATTTTGCTTTGTTTAAAAAACTTTAAATCGCTATAACTTTTGTTCTAGTAGAGCTACAGTGCCAATGACCATTTTTTGAGTTCCTCGTAATAAATAGCATTCTTGTAAACGATTTAGACCTTAATTTGAGACATTTTTCTCTGATGATTTTGAAAAAAGGACAGAATTCAAAAATGCTGCCTTTGTAGATGACGCAGTTTTGATTTCTGTCATGTGGTCCCAAGCACATTCCATATTTTTTGCACAACTTTTGAACCTTAATCGACAATTTTTGTGATTACCATCAGCAAATCATCACGTTCCAAAGAAATTAGCATCTACTCTTCTAGGAAGTGTTTGAAATGCACCAGCTTGCAGACATTGCAAGCAGTTGAAAACGAAGTAGAACGATTGCAGTAATTATTTCTGCGAAGCCGACGCAAAATGCCAATTCATAATTTATGTTCTAATTGTTAATGTGCAGTGCTCAGGATAAAAAAACTGGTGCACATTGCAGCATACACATAATAAAGCTTCATGTAATTACCAGCCATAATTACAACTACAGAGTGTTTGTTTCATTTGCTGCAAAAATCCTACTTCACTTTTCGACAACTTTGCATCCATAATACAGGGAAATAAATGTTTTTGCGGCGTGGAAACTTTGAATGAATAGAAGGAATGTCAAGTGCATTGCTACGAGAAGGTATTGAATAAAGAGACAAAGAAGAAAATGGAACGCGACATACAAATTGAATGCTGCACACCAATATAAATAACAATGGGGTTTTTTTTATTGATGGTTTCTTGTTGCTCGCTGCATTTGTTGTTGTTCATATAGATGTTGCCTTGTCGTTGTTGGTTGTTATTATTTCGTGCATGTTTATTGTTGCATTGCACTTCGACACGACCGAAGAAGCGAATAGTTTCCTTCATTAGATCCAAGCGAACAATGCAACTCGCGCGGCCTCCAAACTTTTTCCATCGTTTTCAACGCGCATACAAAAAACTTTTTCAATTGCGCACATTCCGCAATGGGGCGAGAAACAACAATAGCTGAACTTGATTGTCTTCAGTGCTGGGCATAAATCGCATTAATGACGTGCAAAGTGTGTTGCACCAATGAGCAAAACAATGAGGAATATAATTGCAAATTGCTTGTACGAAAAAAAACGTGCAAAAATTGCGTTGTATGATACGAGTCGTCATATCTTGATTGTTTGAAATCTTTGAATCATTCTATATGTAGATGTGTGTACACATAGAGTCGTGAATGAAACAATAATGCAATGAAGAACAAAGTTACGCCAAAGGGCAACTAACGAGAAGAAATATAATGGCACGCAATCCAACGCTCGGTTAATAATTAAATTGCCAAAGAAACTCGAGAATTGTTATTATATTATATCATTAAGTAAAAATTACATGGAAGAATTCGTTAACTATCAGGTTGGTGTGTTGCTCCTGGGAAGGACAGCATTTATCCTTCGCCCGAATTAAGAATTGAGATACAATTTAAGAAATTATTTGTACAATTGAATTGGATTGTTTCTAATGAAAATGAAATTGTTCTTGCAGCAAGTTTAAAGTTTGAAATATAAATGTAGGTTATTGATTGCCTTCATGTCTTAAGAATTTTCTGCACTCATGAATGCATCTTGAACATTCAATCTCTGTGTCTCTTTTTTGACTTTATCTCATTATCTCAATGAATTCAATTCGAGCTGAAACTCATCCCATTGTTATCTTTCTAGGAACTCAAGGAAAGCTTCAACTATGGCTTGTTTTGCCCCCCGGAAAACGGCCGAGCTGGAAAATTTCTGGATGAGGAGCGCCGCTTGGGGGATTACCCATTTAATGGTCCAGTGGGATACCTAGAGGTTCGTATCTTCGTCTCCTCAATTTTCTTGCCGGCCCATTTTTTATATCATCATTAAGCAGCTATCTTTAGCGATCGACGTTTTTTATGCATCCATTACCTTGTTATATTTTGCCGTGTAATTTGCACGCCGCTAATCTACCTTTTGTTAGCGCGGTTTCGCCGTGTCAGTTCACATAATCTCGGTTTGCAATATCTTCGCCGACGATGACGACGCACTTAATTAGTCATTACAGCGCTACGTGACAATATTACGACGAAACCTTCGAGGTAAATGCGCATAAACGGCTGCGAAGCACGCAAAATTGCAAACAAATAAAATTCAATTCAGATACGAAACGAACAGAAGATCTCCAATCACCTTTGCATTATTTTTTGACTCTTCTTTCAAGTTGTAATTTGGCACGAAGAATCCATAATCCAAAAGTTATTTGAGATTATTTACACTAACAAAAACCCTTTTGAGTTATTGATTAGTGCTGATCTATGTAAGCAATGATGAAGAAAGTAATGATGTTCGGTTCGTTTTTCCTGCCATGTTGCTGCTGAAATTTCTTGATGATGTATCACGTGAAATGAAAATGTGTGCCTAGTGGAAAGAAGTGTAATAAGCAAATCGCGTTCGAAAGCGTGTCGCAATCCATCAACTTCTCCAACAAAACACATGCGCTAAATAAAACAAGCACAAAAAGTTACATTAGCACCCAACATACATTCGTACGATTCGATATTAATATCCGAATATATTAACATTTGTGATGCTATTGTGTACAATGCACGATCATAAACCAACTTCAATTCATCAACTTTCATTTGACAACCAACAAATATAAAACAATAAGGTGTGCGTCCATAGTTTGCAAAAGGAAATTGCAAATGATAAATCATTCATTGAGGATTCTTCAAAAATTTCCTATTTTACAACAATGAAATCATTCAAATTTCAAATGTTTATACAAAATTGTAATTGCATTTATTGGTGATTTCATTTATGATTTTATAATTGACCGCTTTTTAGATTTCTCATTTTAATAGTGCTCAATGTTGCAGATATATTAATTCATTTTATTACACTCAGCTGAGCAAATATGCGCAATTTTTTATCCAACACGTTTACGATCATTTTATCATATTAGATCATACATGCAGAAAAAAACTGACTCATAAACTCGACTGATGAATTAATTTACGTTTTCCATGCTGGGATTGCATCATCGTACAAGTTTGCCTCTTGGATATTTCTTGTAGCTCATTCATTTTTATAACTTACCTTGTTTATTTATCATGGGTTTAGTAGAAATTTTACCTTTAGGGATCAACACCAACGAACCATGGGGTTTATTATGGTGCCATATTTATATTTTCGGGTAATAATCGATATTGCAAATTTACCTGCGTATGAATTTCCTCTGCAAGAAACCATGCAAATGCGAGGATTAGCATGGTGCTCGTCAGTTTTCAATGCACCAAGTGCAATTTAATCCCTCTGTTGTCTTCAGTTCATTAGACTCTGGAGAAACCTTTACCAGAGACGTACCTACTAAAATCTCTCAAAATTTAGTGTAATTAAAGTCGTTTGTGGGCTCAAGAAAAGTTGGAAACTTTTACAGAAGTTTTCCAAGTAGAACTAATCATATTGTAACGTTTTAAGAAAACTTAGATGCTGCAATCATGGAGGAATTTTTGAGGTCGGTACTGACGAGGTTTTATTACCTTAGAAATTTGTCTTGGAAATGTTTTGCATTAATCCCTGCAAACGACAACTCCAACAGCTCGACTCCAGGCAGTTAGCATCTGGACAGCGTTACAGAATGTTGATGTTGATTCGAGGTGGTTCTTACAAGCCGAGTTAAAAATACCGTAAAATACACAAAAATGAGCAGTGCTGATGACGATAAAATGCAGCAGTGCGGGAATGGACCAAGCAAAAGTAAACCGAACGTGTTCCATCGATTTCAAGCCAAATGGTCCTTGTTTCAGTTGAAGTACAAGCGGCGCGTGTACAAGATGCTCAGCCTGGACGAGAAGCAACTGAAAAGTCTGCATACACGAGCGAATCTCCGACGATTTCTGGACTATGTCACCAATGGACAGGTGGAGAAGATCACGAAGATGTGCTCGAAGGGTCTGGATCCTAATTTTCACTGCCAGGACTCAGGAGGTAATCCAGAAGAAAGGGCGCGTTGTGTTCGTAGTTGATTAACGCGTTTTCTGACGAACATTTGCAGAAACTCCATTAAGTATCGCAACGGGCATCAAGAAACCCGCGAAGGTGCTCATCGCATTGGTGAATGGTGGTGCACTTCTAGACTACCGCAATCGTGACGGCTCCACGAGCATGCACCGTGCAGTGGAACACAAGAGTCTGGAAGCGATGAGGACTCTCTTGGAGCTGGGTGCTTCCCCGAACTATAAGGACGGAAAGGGCATCACGCCACTCTATCTCACGGTGACGCACCACGCTGAGCCGACCTTCACCGAGACCCTGCTGCACGACCATGCGACCATCGGTGCGCAAGACCTCCAGGGTTGGCAAGAGGTGCACCAAGCGTGTCGTCAGGGTATGCTCCAGCACCTCGAGCATCTACTCTTCTATGGAGCTGACATGAATGCGCGTAATGCCTCCGGTAACACCCCACTGCATGTCTGTGCTGTCAACAACCAGGAGTCCTGTGCCAGACAGTTGCTCTTCCGTGGGGCTGACCGTCAGGCTCTCAACTACGCAAATCAGACTCCATACCAGGTTGCAGTCATCGCCGGAAACATGGAACTGGCTGAGATCATTCAGAACTACCGGCAGGAAGATGTTGGTAAGTTGCGCACGAAGGCACGTTATGGGATTTAGCATTCGGGAGTCATCATCTAACATCCCCCTTTTGGGGCTTCATCCCTCTTGAGGACAGTGTTATAGTATGAATGAGTTCACTTCTTGGTGGACTTTCTATAACACTGTCTGTACTTCTGCATGAGAACCGAAATTGCTGCCAAGTGCATGTATTCTGGAAACATTTAGAAGACGCTCGTTGTTTCCGCATGACATTCAAAACAGATCGCATGACTCTCCTTCGTTTCCGTTCTGGAATTCATGTTCAGACAATCACACGATCGACATGGATAGGTGGTTAGCTAAACGAACACTTCATGTCGGACCTGATCGAAATTGAGTGATCCACTCGAGCCCGAACACACCCAGAGCACTTTGGTTCTTTTGGTTCGTTTGGTTTTTGGTTTTGGTTAGCATCTGTGGGGGTTGTTTCAGCAATTTTTGTTTTGTTTCGCCGATATGTTCACACCATACTTTTCAGTTGTATACCGCGGCCCGCCGACGTACAATCCGAAACGGCGTTCAGCCATAGGTTGGCTAAACCGTGCTCCGTCCATGAGTTGTCTAGCCCTTCCTCCATCCCCATGTCCCAGCGATCGCTCCTCGGCCCCGTACAGTTCAGCGAGCTCGAGCATGAGCGATGGAAGTAGTCATGTGCCCCATGGGATCGAAACTGACAATGCGAGCATCATCACAGGTATGTTCATCCAACTATATTGTACCGATCTACATGTATTTAAGTCAATGAATTTGTTGCGTCCGCAAAACACCAGCCGCAGAACCAATCAGAAACGATACAAGACCATATTTTCTGCATGCATTTTAAAAATTGTTTGCGCCAACGCCGAGATACCAACTGCCGATAAGTTGCATTTGATGTTGATTGTTATCGCTACTTATATATATTTATATATTAGATGGCACGACTTCATTCTTTAGTGCAATCATTATTTAATCAACATCATCATATCGTCCATTTGACTTAGGACAATCAAACAGAAACCCGAGGTGTTCCAAAATTTGAAACCAATCTGGTGTAAAGTTTCTGCTTGATTGTTGACTCTTTGGAAAGGGTTCAACAATACTTTCATGGATCACTATGACTTTTAGACAAGAGCCTTGTGGACAGCGACATCATCAGCGACAGTTCCGGAGTGGGCACTGCAAATTCAGACACAACGAGTGGCAGCATCTCCTTACCAGGGACTACAGTTGTTTGTATTGAAGCATACAAAGCCCAAGAAGAAGGTCACATTAGTATTAGTCTCGGAGATATCTTAGAAAGTAATTACCCTCTAGGTCCCATGAGAACCTCCCCTAAAATGTCACTCTTTCAGTTACTGGAGCAACTGATGATGGGTTTCTTGAAGGTATCACGAAATCCGGAGGTAATCGAACTGCAGGTCTGTTTCCTGTGAACTGCGTACAGGAAGTGCGGCTACGTCATCATAACATTCAAGCACCAATGATGGTAGGTCGCGATCGTCAGATTCAGAACTGCGCCCAAAATGGGACTCCTCGTGCTGACAATGGTCGGGTTCTTGGTCGACGAGAAAGCACCTCAAAACATTTTGCAACAGCCCCTCGTGTCAAGAAAACTTTCAATACGATGGGTCTGGAACCTCGGACTGTCGTCCTCCATCGAGGTCGCAAAGGTTTCGGGTTCATCCTCCGAGGGGCGAAAGCAACCTCTCCCTTGATGGAATTGACCCCTTCAGAGAAATGTCCCGCGTTACAGTATTTAGATGATGTCGATCCAGGAGGTGTTGCTGACATGGCTGGACTACGTAAGGGGGACTTCCTCTTGGAGATCAACAAGGAAGACGTCTCCTCAGCATCGCATGAACATGTAGTCGACCTGATCCGGAAGTCTGGGGATTTGGTCTCTATGACTGTGGTCTCGATCGCACCAACTCCAGGTGTGTTGCCGAGCAGCAAGAGCACCATTCTGCAGAGTGGTCAGACTGAGGTGCCATTGAGTCGACAGTACGCGACCCTACCACGAAAGATGGGCAATACTGGTACCCTAACGCGGAACCAAGCCCCACTGCCACCGAGGCGCGACCCGAAGACCACGTTGAGTGTGGGTCGTGCGCGGGCCAAGAGCATGGTGGCTGGCCTAGAAGCAGAGAAAGAAGAGACTGATGACATTACGAAGTCGAGTTCGGCGGAGTCGATCCACCAGACGACTCCGAGCAATTCGACCCCGGTTCAACCACGGACGGCGTCGATTCGACAACGCCCAACGTCGAGTCGCATCACATCCGCTGAACTCGAGGAGCTCTTCGAGCGACAGCGCGGCGAAGAGAACCGCCAGACGTCGTTGATGAGCAGCTCCAACTTCCAAACGCACAACTCGCCCAACAAAGGACGGGTCTACGCGAGCGTCGCCGAAATGAAGCGCAGCAAGAGTAAAAACACGAAGGTGCGCTTCATCAGCTCGAATATTGGTGAGTTGCATCGGGACTTCCATAGCACTCCCGATTTGGCTGCAGCCTTGGCAGCCTCCAGTTTGGGCAAACCCCATCGAAGTCAGGAGGATGTCAGTCTGAACCGAACCTTACCACCTCCAACCCATCCTCCACCTCCGCCACCCACGGTCCAGGTCGTAAAGTTGGAGCTGCGCAACGAGTACGAAAACTTCAACAATAAGGATAGCAAAGAGGAAGGTATAGTTAGCTCGTTCCGACCTACTGCGGCTGCTAAGCTGTACGCCTCGCCTGAAGACATGAAGACTGTGGGGTACAGATCGAAGTCGTTGCCGAACTCGAATCGGGGCTTGCGGAAAAGCCACAGTTTAAGAACGAGCTCGACGTTTAAACCGAATGATATTACGAACCCGAATCCTTATGCCCAGCCGATCAATCGGGCTTCCCGGTCGCATTCGCTGACGGGTCCCGGAAGTATGAATCGAAAGAAACGCTTGAGCGTTGATAGTGGCACTCCGCCCATTCCAGAACCCGATTACAGTTGTACAGATAGTGAGAGCGAGGATGAGAAAGCCAAAATGAGATTACAGAATCCTCAACCCATTGAAAACAGTGGAAATAGCAATGCCAGGTAACGGAACCACATCCTTGTGGTATTCAAGAAACCTACTCAACTTTCGCCTGGGTTTTTTCAGTGGAAGCAGCAGTGGAAGCAGCTCAATTCCACACAGTTTCAGTGTGGATGAAATTCAGAAAGGCAGATCATTGCTGCGCTCTTCCAAGTCGTATCCTGACGACTTTCTCAAGAAACAAGCGGCCGTTCTTGAAGATGGTGATAATAGCTCGTCGGGGGTGAGTTCGGACCAGGAAATTCCACCGCCATCATCCCACGATTACAGCTCCGAACGTCAGGAAGGAAATACCAACATAAGTAAAACAAATCGACAACAAATAGGTCTGCAAAAACTTTATTGAAGAGATGATTTATGGTTAACATTTCTTCTCTCTTGCTTTAGGAATCACAAGACATGCAGTTTCTCTAGCTCAATTACCACCGCCGATGGAAGGGGACCAGGATGAGGATTTTTGTCTACCACCTCCACCAGAATTTGGCGAACACGGTGAACCTTTGCAGACAGACGCGGTGCTTGCGCCACCTCCACAATTCAGCGACCTTTCGGGAAATGTCTCGAAGGTGCGCATTGTGGGCGCTGTCCCAAAGACACCAACTGTTGGAAAATTAAAACAGGGCAGATTGCACAGCCAGTAAAGATCCCTCGATTCCCATTGATTGATTGACACGCCTTCATCGAGCTGCTGATAAAGCAAATACAAGATAGTATTCGAGAGCTCACCAACAAACACATAGAAACAAACAATATGTAGACATGATATACAAATTTAGTCAATTTCTGATAACAACGTATATATTATACACGAACGCAAGTCACGACAATTTTGGAATGCAACATGCAATTTTAGCGCACAACAAAGCTTTTTCTTATATGAATACATACGTTTCTACATGTGAATGTTACTATACTGATACAGATAGCCGATTTTTAACGAAAATCAACAAGATACAATATTGAGGAATTGAACATCAGTGAATCAAGCATCACACCAAAGTCACTCATTAAACATGAAACAAGGAATTTTTAAAATAAAGTAGCAACAAAATGCTTAGACACGTCATCGTAAAATCGCCTGCCCCCTTTATAAATAAAGTTATGCCATAGATTCGCAAACTTATATTTAATAATTTGCCAGACATTTGTATCAAGATATCATAAATCTTCATATCAAAATGTCTGATCAAGCATAACCACTAGAACAATCCGTCACACAGAAATACCGTTGATTTTAAACAGTTTTAATTATGATCTAATCCATAGATATATCTATATAGAAATATACGAACGAAAATTGCATTTAATAATTTATTATGAACGCATATAAATTAAATATACGCCTATGAATGGATCACTGTAACCCAATTTCCATTTGTTTGGCTTGTAGATGTCGGTTATTGCAAAATTAATTAGGAATTGTGCATACCAAATGATCAAGTCGATCAAATAAGAAAAACCATACTTGGAAAATATCGCATTTCTGAAAACCATGTTTAC
The DNA here is from genome assembly GCA_030264555.1 of Aleochara sp. GC000083. Taxonomy (NCBI): domain Eukaryota; kingdom Metazoa; phylum Arthropoda; class Insecta; order Coleoptera; family Staphylinidae; genus Aleochara; species Aleochara sp. GC000083. The sequence continues at coordinate 55,825 of JARJDZ010009783.1, forward strand.
ACTAAATGTTAAACCATTGAGTGTTGAATGAAATACATGATTGCAAATATGAAGTTGATGAGCACTCAATGGAATTTGTGTGTAGATAATAACACAACACACTCTTTCATATTCGTCCTGCCAAATTAAAAATTTATTATCGCAAAAATAAATTATTATACACAATATATGAAGCATATATAAACTATAGAAATGAATTATGGTATAAATCGATGATATTAACAAAAGCAAGTGAAACGACCCAGCAAGGAAATCTCAGACTATTATTTTTTGCTAGGTATAAGTTTATAGATAATAGTTAAAGAGGCCTATAACGGATTGACGAGACTCGTACCCTTAGTTCTGAAATTGAATGTCGCCCGAAACCACTGAAACAGCAAGCATATATCTTTCTATGATTATATAAAACTATGTGTTATGATAATAGTGAGTGGAGTTGTATTATATTTTTTAAGGTTCATAAGTTATTGCGCTCAAATATTGTATATGTATTTTCTCTATTGCAATCATGCAAACTCTTTTTCTTATTGTGCATACATATGAATTTAGGGTCAATGTTTAAAGGCACATTATTAAAATTGCGCGGATTTCTTGATCAACAATTAACCAAAAGTAATATCCGCAATACTCAAACAAAATGAGTTTAATGACTACGCTGATTAAAGTAGACCTATTCTTGTAAGTAATTTTGTTGGTTTCGTTTTGATTTAATTTTTATTGTAAATATCTTCTAGTAGTCGTAATTTTGCGCTGGGGCAACAAAACACAGTAATACCAGGTGATGGCGCAAAGCATAGTTTTTGTATGAAATTTGGGATTTGTACAATTACTGTGCTGATAGTACCCTTCGTACGTGATTTCCTTAAGAATATTTTTCCTATCGATTTCGTTTAGACGTAATATTCTTAACGAAATCCATTCAACATTTGCATAATTTTGATGAACTTAGTTACATACATATATGCAAATGATAAGGCGAAAACGCGAATGATCCACAAGAAAATGTGTCAAATTTAGCCAATTCTAAGACATACTATATTATATTATAAACAATAATATTACATTTACTGCGTTGATTTTTCACATAGTTCATAAAAGAAAACAACAGAATAGACAAAACGAATGTCTCTTTGTAACATTCTTATTATCTCAATTAAATTACATATAACAATATATCTAATATTAATAAAGAAAAGGTCCATATCATTTATTTGCCAAGAAATAATGAAAATAATTCTTCGTTATATATTTGCAAAAAAACTTTCAAATTATTGATCATCAAATAATAATATACTGCGCATGCTCTTTCCGTGGTAAAGATCGTGTATAGGCTTATAAATGATATTTTCTTCATGTCTGCGCCAGCGCCACCAATTACTTGTGATGTGTGCCCCACATGAATATCACTAACGTTTACGCGTTGGATGTTCTGCTTGTGAGGCATAATATTTGAGCGTAACAAGCATTTGCGCTCTTGATTTTGTTTTGGGCCTTGCTCTTCAAGCAAGACGAAGCCCAGCCATTTTGTAAGTCGGCGTCGTATTGTTTACTAATACAAGAATTTTCGACGATCATCGCAACGAAAATTTGGGTAACTACTTGTAAAAAAAACTAAGAAAAAGCTTCGAGCAAGTCTTCGAGTTTATTAGTTGAATTATTTACGTATAATTTGTATCGTACATAACTGAAAAACAAATTCGGAGCAACGAGACGGATTATCGAGCGTTAGGCAGAGCCCATCGAGTAGTCGAGTCCATTACAAAGCCCAATCTCAAAACAAAAATGCAAGAACAAGTAATCCTGCCTGTTTTGTTTCTTTTGCAAATTCAACGTTCAGACAGTATCGACGCGACGTATTAGCCAGCACTCGTCCACAACGCAAATATTACCCAAATTTAGTCTTCGTGTGCCATATACATTGCCAAAAACCAAGTATTGATTTAGTTAAGTATCCCAATCAAATCATATTCGTAACACATAATTAGACCAGTGCCGCCGTAACTGCATTGAAAAATGGTTGCAACGTTAGCATTCAACCACTTTAATTGGATTTCATTTTACACACATTGTGACTACGTTGTAGTTGTTTGCTTATTGCCGAAACGTTGACCAAACGTGTATGCGAAAGTGCGAGTTGAAAAACGATACTATCAAACAAGCAAACAAATACCACAACTATTATAAACGACTTCTACTGTTTGTGTCCCACCACGCTTGCATATCATTCTACGTTCCACAGAGATACACCGCACGGCAAGCAACGTAAGAGGTAAACAACAAAGCATCCTCGAAGCACAACTGATTCGATACGTGAATCAGGCATAATGGGAGATCGTGACGACAGCAAGGGCACACGCGTGTATGTGGGCGGCCTCACCGAAGGCATCAAGAAAGAGGACCTCGAAAATGAATTTGAGAAATTTGGCAAGCTGAACTCTGTGTGGGTGGCATTTAATCCGCCTGGTTTCGCGTTCATCGAATTCTCGAGTCACGGCGATGCAGAAACCGCTTGTGACAATTTGAACGGCAGTGATTTCTTGGGCTCGAAGCTGCGTGTGGAGATTGCACGAGGCACTGGCCGGCGTGGCGGCTTTCGCGGGGCACGAGGAGGCCCGCCACGCAGAGGGCCACCGAGCGGCGGCAAGCCAGGTAGCTTCCGCGGCTACAGCGACCGCAGTAACGGCTTCCGTGGAAGCACTCGAGGTGGTGGACGACCCCCAATGGGCAGCCGAGGTGGTCGGTTTGACGACTACCCGCGCGAAGAGCGCTACGGGTCGAGAGAATACAGCCGTAATGGGGACGGCTTTCGACGTGGTGCGCGGGAGACTTTCACGCGTGGACGTGGTGGCAGCAGCGGGAGCGCTGGTGGTGGACGCCACCGATTTGATAGCAATTCACGATTCCGGTCAAGATCGCCAGTTTGCGTGCCAAGGCGCTGAGAAGTTGCCGGCGCCCGCAGAGTGATCTGTCCTTTCTTAATTATGCAACAACCAATTTTATTGTATTCCTGCTCTAGTGACATGGTATATTGTGTGAATTGTGGTTTGCAGAACGACCATATGATTTGTGTAAACTAAATTACTCTTTAAGACTTTAACAAGTTCTGACTTTAAGATTTAAGTATGCAATACTCAATTGTGTAAAGTATTACGATTAATTTATTTCATACAACATATTTTACGTAATACATAGGGGCAAATAATAAAAACCTTAATTTGAAAGTCTAACCATTTGTTTACGAGTTGCCATTTCTTTTGCTGATAGAGAATTGATTCTCAAAAAGTGAGTAATTAAACGATTATAAGCGTATGTTTATATATACATATAGTATGTGGCGTGGTCATCGACAAATAGTAGATGTGCTGTCTTCTATTTTAGCTCTTTCCTCATTAGGCTTTCCTTAATATTAAATTAGAAATTTATACAATTTGTTATGCTCGTGATTAGAGTAAAATCTCATTACTCCCCCGTGTATAGTTTGTCCGGCGAGGGTTGGTTTTATGACAACGTAGCCAAGTTTTAAACCCGGGAGTAAAGTACCACTTTATTCCCGCTTATATCAAACCTTACTTCCACCGTCGAATTGACATGTTTCTACCACGCCATTTTTTCAAGTTCCAATGTTCTCGTATCAGTTTATGGCTACAAATGCACTAGCTGAACAAATATCTCAATATGGATTGCAGTTTTCATGTTGCATGTTTGAGGTACTTAAAATTATGGTGCATATTTTCAAACCATCACCCAGAGGACTTCATCCATGCAGTGTGTTCTCATGGGAATATATGAACAATTCATTACTATGAGGGCAATAGGTAAAAGAACATTTCCTTATATGTGTGGATTCTAAATGCAATTCAATTCTCTATATTCAATTTGTGTACAATTAAATCAATACTTTTATCGTTACAGAAATATTGTCAGAATAGTTATCACATAATGGAGAAACTTAATGTGACATTGCACATTTTGAATTTGTTTCAATGTGCTGGGTGTATTAGCAACTGATGCCTAGGTAATGAATAAACAGTTTATTCATATATAGCAATTAACTCACTGTCTTTATTGTGGTTACAGGATGTGGGGAAGCAGAAGAAAGAGCTGAGCATGTCCTTTGCCATTGTTTAACACTAACAGACAACAGCAAATCAGCCAAAAGTTTGCACCTGACATGATATACATCAGGAACCTACACTCCAGCAAAATCCTTAACCTGTACAGAAGTGTGAATTGTGTAGTGAGTTGCCAGGGAGGTATGCACCATGGACCTACCACATGGACCTAAATGTAGATGAATGTACTCCAACCTTCTGCTGACAATCTACATCTACAAAGTATTGTATAAACAATTCATTTCTAAATATTCTATATGTAAACAAATGTATTATTACAGAAGGTTTTATTGTGGTCATCATCACATTTTGGAAAAATCTTGCTACATTGATCATTATATATGTGAGCAACTAACTCACTATACTCATTGTTGTGGTATGTGGGGAAGATTAAGAATCAGTGGAGCATGTCTTCTGCAACTGCCCTTGACCAGCAAACAACAGGCAGCACATCTTTGGAAAGCTTATATTTGTACCTGATCTCTACAGATTATGAAATGTATAGTGAGTTGCCAGGAAGGTATGTATAATAGGCCTACTACAAGAGGCCTCAGTGCAGATGGATGTTCTCTCCACTCCACCCTACTGCCTACAATAAATTCATTTATCTTCATTGTGTGGGCAATTAACTCACTATTTTAACTGTTACAGGATGTGGAAAAGTTGAACAATCAGTAGAGCATGTACTCTGCCACTGCCCAGCACCAGCAAACAACAGGCAGCTAATCTTGGAAAAGCTCGTACCTGACATGATGTACATCAGCAACCTTGAGGCCAGCAGAATTCTCAAGTTCAACAGGCCTGTGAATTTGATAGAGGAATGTGTTGCCAGGGAGGTATGCACAAGAGGCCTTAGTGCAGTTGGATGTATTCTCAGGCCTCCTACCTACAATCTACATCTACAAGGTATTGTATAAACTGCACATCTTGGGAAATATTCTACCTTACATGAGGTATATCAGAATCCTTGAGCTCTACAGGCTTCTGAATTGGATAAAAGAGCAAGTTGCCAGGGATGTATGCACAATGGGTCCACCCCTAGCAGCCTTGGTGCAGATACATGTACTCTCCACCCTCTTGCCTGTAATCTACATCTACAAGGTATTTTATAAACAATTCAATCTTGTATATTTGATATGTGAGCAATTAGTCAATTATTTTTATTGTTACAGAAAATTTGTTGGAGTATTTATCACATGTTGGTGGAACATTGTAAATTTTTGTAATGGTTTCCACATGTTGTATTTAACAGTGGCACACATGCCACCTTAATAAGGTAATCTATTCAATTCTCATCTCTATATTCAGTATGTGAACATATTCATTGTTTTTATTGAACACATATTTCGTAATTTATAATGTTACAGATGGATCATTGTTTAAACATTCAAATGGTTGGTTTGGCAGCAGCTTTATATGGTATCGTGGTATTGTATAAACCATTTGTATTGTGTTTATATACATGTGGTGCACTCTTTAACAAATTGTAGCTGTTGTGTTTTCTATTAAACCTCTTCTACCTTGTTTGTTTATCTTTGGTATTAAATTAATTGTTTAATTTCTCACATTTTTTCATATTTTCTTTACAATTTGTAGCTTGATTATTTTTTGGTTATGGTCGTGAATACAGCAGAGGTAGATCGTTGCGAGAGTAAAACGCAACTTTATTCCCCGTATATATTCGACCCATCGAGATTTGGTTTTTATAATCACGTAGCCAAGTTTCAAAACGCGGGAGTAAAGTACCAACTTTATTCCCCACATATAGTCGGTCCGTCGGGATTTGGTTTTTATGCCCACATCGGGAGTAAAGCGGTATCTTTATTCCCTCTGTCTATGGTCGGTTATGACTATTCGAAATGTTGGGTGTTTCAACATTTATTGTTTCGCTTATAAAATTCTGCGAAAATCAGTACCAAGACTATAGTCTTTGCTCATTTTCAAGCCCATAAAATTGTCGAATTTCAGTACCAAGACTATAGTCTTTGCTCATTTTCAAAACCATAAAATTGTCGAATTTCAGTACCAAGACTATAGTCTTTGCTCTTTTTCGAGCCCATAAAATTGTCGAAACTCAGTACTAAGACTATAGTCTTAGCACATATTCGAGCCTGTAAAATTGTTTAAAATCAGTACCAAGTCTATAGTCTTTGCTCATTTTCAAGCCCATAAAATTGTCGAATATCAGTACCAAGACTATCAGATGCCGCAATTACCATCCCAATCGCAATGCGGGATCCCGAAAAAAACGCGGAATTTTTTAAATGCGAAAAAATAACACTTTCGACCAAATAACCAATAACCAATCCGATTCAGCAAAGGGTTGCTTGAAAACAAATAATTGTTCAGCATTGTTTAGAATTGTTGTTTAAATCATTAAGGGAATAATTATGAATGAAACGCAACAAAAATCAGTCAAAAAGTCCCATTACTTTTCGTGTTGTTCAACTTTTAAGAATTTTGCGATTTTCGCGAATTTTTCAAAGACTATAGTCTTAGTACATTTTTTGCACTTTTTCAAAAATTGTTCAGGATTGTTTAGAATTGTTGTTAGATTAATTAAGTGATTAATTCTGAATGAAACGCAACAAAAATCAGTCAAAAAGTCGCATTACTTCTCGAGTTATTCAACTTTGAAGAATATTGCAATTTTCGCGAATTTTTCAAAGACTATAGTCTTAGTACATTTTTTGCACTTTTTCAAAAATTATTCAGGATTGTTTAGAATTGCTGTTTAAATCATTAAGGGAATAATTCTGAATAAAACGCAACAAAAATCAGTCAAAAAGTCCCATTACT
>JARJDZ010009786.1:0-55597 GCA_030264555.1 Aleochara sp. GC000083
AGATATGAAAATTTTTGAAAACTCGAGCGATTTTAAGAATTTCATATCGTTTTTATCGCTACAAACTTTTTTTTCAATTTTTTTCTTCGAACGCGATTTCTGCTCTACCCATGACCAAGAGGGCATGAACCCATACATTTTTGAAAAGTGCTCATCAAGACCTACAATTTGGTTCCAACTTTTGTTTTATTGGTCCAACGGTTTAAAAGTTATACGCAGTTAAAAGCGCTAAAAAAAGCGAAAATTTTGCATTTTTAGGACCACAGTCCCGTAGAGATTCAGGACCATGGCCAATGTTATTTTTTGTCAATATATTATCCGTATCATTACATTCACATTTCACTTGTTTAATAAGTCCCCCAATTAAATGTGATTTATGGTGGCAACTCGCGAATTGCAAATTACAAACGGCATTAACGTTTAATCCCCGATCATGGAAACAAACAATGTACGAACATTTTTATCAAGCGGAACTGACAGCAAATAAAACATCTCCCACAATAGACCGTGTCCGATTTTTAATAACTACGAATGTTCATATAAATAGGGCATTTACTAGATGAAGGACCAACATTAAAGCCAATCACCATGAAGTTCTTTGTCGTTGCTTTCGCTCTTTTTGTCGTGGCGGTTCAAGACCTCGTCCTGGGTGAAACTTATGCTTTCAGGCATCCTTCAACCGGGGATACTTGTATTTGTACCCCAGGTAAGTATTAATAAGTAAATGTCTCCTGGGAGTTTTTTTTAATCCTTAAAATTCTTTCAGAAATACGGAGGAAGATTATAAACGTCGAAGATGGCTTCCATTTACCTTTGGATTCCGGAAGTGTGGCCAGCGAAGAAAGTGACGAAGAACCACCATTATTTATGACTCGAAGGAAATCTCTTGACGTTACGCAAATGGATGATGAATGCGAAAATCATAAGACCGAACGCAGGAGATTGCCCTCATCCTGGAAGAGTGTTGCTTTTCGTTCGAGAATTCCCTCCAAAATCAGCTATGAATGAAGAGCATACAAGTATTGTGCTTAAAAGTATTTTTATGTATGAATAAATCTGCAAATTTCTGGAATTTCTTTCCTTATTCAAAAGTAAAAAATGAATTTTATAAAAGCAAAAGTTTTCATATGTAAAGATAATCTAATGAAGGTTATTAACATTTTCAGTTTCACAACTGAAACAAATAAATTCAATCTAATGGTCGACCCAATAAACATATTAATAACAAACTGATACAACTTCTAAAAGTTATACAAAAATAAAACAACCATAAATAGTTGAATAAATATTTCATTTTTTCTTGATTAGATACACTAAAGAGCGACGTTATGGGTAACAATTGAACGTTTATCATCTTCAGCATGTTTTCCTTCATTGCCATCATAATTAGCAGGATCTTTAGGGATTTTCCTCAAGTCCTCACCAGCTTCGTATAATATCGTTGTCAACAATCGTCGAAAATGCAGTAGCTCAACTGTTCTTCCTCCTCCTCGAAATGCAAATGCACATTTCCCCGAGATGCGGTCAATATTTTACTAATTAATAAATATAGTACGGTTAGTCTGAGAGAATGCGTGTATAAATCAATGCAAATTCAGGTTGCTGTTTAAGATTGTTCCGCCACCAATCAAACTTCCTTCTTCCTCTCTGAAGTAAAGGCGAACTGCTAGAGAATTCCAAGTTGTCCAAGCTGAAATCAAAATAGATTATTAATTAACTTATAAAATAAGAACAATAATTATTTTCTCCAGCCCAGAAGGAAAGTAAAAACTGTTACTTTTCTTGTGAACTAATAAATAATACTTACCAATGTTTGTTTATGCTGCTCGTGTTTCAACACAGCATCAGTCTGTTGCCGGTCAAATTTGCAAACAGCAGCGATAACTCGTGCCAAAACCATGCTCTCTTTGCCTAGCATATAATTGTAGAGCACGTTCTTCAGGTACTCGACCTCGGTGCTGGCCGAGAGGTCGGCGCAATGATTCAGTGTGACGAGCGTCTCGTCCAGCTTGCGATTGAGCTTCTCGTTCTTCGACTGCAGCTTCTGCAGCTCGTTCTCGTAGAACTCGATGGACGACCGATTCGTCTGGTCGATGCTCTTGTACTGCGCCAGCTTCACCTGAAGGCTGTCGTAGTCGCGCTGACTGACGGCAGGCGGCACGTTGACGGGCGCCGTCTTCAGCTCCTCGATTTCGTCCTTGAGAAACTGTCGCTCCTGCTCCAGCTCGCTGACGTGCTTCTCCAGGTCGTGCAGCTGCTTCTCGTACACCGTCCGGCTGTAGTCCACCGTCGACATTTGTGCACGCAGTCGGCTGAGTTCATCTGTAGCGTGACGCGCCTCCTCCAAAGCGTCGGTGTACTTCCCGGTGACGTCGGAGAGTTTGGCCGCCACCTCGGCGTCCGTGTTGGTGATCTTCGCCGCCAGCTGCAGCTTGATCTCGGAGGACTCCGACAGAATGGCGTCGTTTTCGTCCATGAGTCGACGATTGTCGGATGAGAGGACGTCGTTGCGCACCTGGAGCTCGGCGATTTCGTCGTTCAGCCTCGACCTGAGTGCCTCCTCGCGCTGCTCGCCCGCCTCCAGCTTCGCGCGTAGATCGTCGACGCGTGAGGCTACCTGCGCCAGCTCATCGCGCTGCGCTTCCAGCACCAGTTCCTTATCTTTAAGACATTTATCTAAGTGAGTTTTCTCGCTCGCTAACGCGTCTAGCTGCGAACGCAAGCGCTCCGCGTCTACTTTTTGTTCGGTATGGAATGCAACCTGTTTTTGTATATCACTAACCTGTGTCTCGAGCGCGTCGATCTTCGTCTGCTTCGCGTGCAGATGCTCTTGGAGCTGGTGCAGGTCGGCGCGCTCCTTGTCGCTGGAATTCTGCATGTCGTGCTCGACGTCCGCCAATCGGCACTCAAGCGTCTTGCATTTCTCAGTCAAATCGCCATTACGTTCGCTCAGCTCCGACAAACTCTTCTCCAAGCTGGATTTCTCATCTAGCCATTGTCGCTCCTTTTCGACGCAATTTTCGAGCGACGCTTTTACGTTCTGTTCGCTTTCTTGCAGCGTTTCAATCGTTTTGGTCATATGAACCAAATTATTGTTCAATTCGGTGTTTTCTAGGCTTAATTTTGAACATTTCTCATTTGCTAAACTATGTTGACTCACTAACTTGTCGATTTCTTCGCGTAGCGTCGAAATTTCACCCTGTAGAATGCGATTTTCCTCCATGAGCTTTTTCACTGACTCGTCGGTCGTTGCGCTGTTTTGTTCATTCTGTTTCGTCCATATTTCCAACTCCTTTTGCAGCATCTCAACTTGCTTATCTTTCTCGATAATTGCACTTTCTTGAAGTTGAATTTTCAGGGTCAACGAAGTAACAATATCTTTTTCCGCTTCCAGCATCCTTTCAAAATCATCTCGGGCCTGTTCAGACTCCTCCTTCATTTCTCGATAAACGGAAATCGCTGAATTCATCACATTTAATTCCCCGTCTTTTTCGTGCAGTTGTTGATAAAGCCTCTGAAGTTTTGCTCGCTCATCCTCGAGCGTCGCCTTTAATGCCATTATCTCTTTCAAATTCGATGCGATTAATTCTTCCTTTTCCTTTAAAAATTGTTCCCGGAGTGTTTGCAGTTCGATTTTTTGATCCTGCACTAATTTCTCGTTTAGTTCCAGTTTATCTTTAAACTCCTGAGTTGATTTCTGCTCTTGTTGCAAAACGGACGTCAGTTTTTCAATTTCTGCAAGTTTAGAATTAGCAAATTCTTTATGTTGCTTACTTAGTAGATCTAAATTATGTTTTAAGTTATCGTTATCTTTGGCAGTTTCGGATTTGTCATCTTTAACACTACGAATTTGTTCCTCTAGTTCGTGAATTTTATCCTCAGAGTTCTGGATCATTTGTTGAAGTTCTATTTTCTCGGCCTGTAACAATTCTATTGATTCCTGTAGTTGGATTACAGTGGAATTTACTGTTTTGACTTCATCTTGGTGCATGGAACATTCTTCCGAGGTTTTCTCCAATTTACTTTTTAGAACATCCAATTCTTGTTGGATTTCTGAACATAACTGCTGTTCACGCTGATATTTTGTTTGGTAGTCACTGAGTTCGGCGCTAATTTCATGCGTATGGGTGGACTTATCCTGAAGAAGTTTCATATTGCCTTCTAATTCCTGTTTTTCTTCATTAACCCTGGAAATTTCCTCACGCAAATTTTCAATTTCATTTTGCAACAATGCTGTACCCTTTTCTCGTTCACAAATATCATTTTCAAGTACACTAATCGTCTCGTTCATGCGAATAGCTTCCTCGGCTTTGACCTCCAACTCGCGCAACTGACTCGTTAGGCTTGTGATCTCTGTCTGACGTCCGTTATTCTCCTCCATGAGAATTATATAATTACTCTCAAGTGAGGTATTGCGTTCCGTCAGCGCATCCAGTACGCTATGATTTTGATTCAACTCATCTGCCATTTTCGCAACCATTTCCTCAGCCTGCAGCAGCTTCACCAGGGATTGCTTAAGCGTATCACCATCGCGTTCCAGCATCTTCAACTGCTCGTTGAAATCGTCCTTCAGCTTCGCTTCCTTCGCCTGGAATTCATCGCATAAACTGTTTCTGATTTTCTCCTGTAGCGCAACCAGCGAGTGTTTCGTTTCCTCCTGCAGCTTCGTCAGCTCTTCCTGATGTGTCTTCCCCATTACATTGATTTGCTCCTCAAACGCAGCTTTTTCTGTGACTAGATTTTCATAACGCACCCTAAAATAAACAGTATTAACCATTAAACATAGAGAGCGAAAAATTTTAGATGTTATCTTACTTGTAGGATTCGAGATCCGTGATTTTGGATTTCAGTTCTTCGTTATCGCTCTGTAATTGTCCGAAAACTATGCTGGCTGCTTGTTGCTCACGCAATTCGCTGCGTAGCTTCTCAATTTCGATCTTGTACTGTTCGATTTTAAGTAGTTCAGCCTCGTATTCATGACATTTGGATTTTAAACTATCGCATTTCTCGATTAGATTTGTATTCTGGGTTTTGAGGGAGCCGCCCTTTTCGTACGCATCCAGATCGTGTTTGACTGTCTCCAAATCTTGCTTCAAATTCGTAATTTCCAAATCGCGATTCTGCAATTCCGTGTGCAAATCCATCTTACTCTTCGCAAACTTCAAGTTGTTCTGCTTCTCGCGCTCCTCCAGCTCAGTAATGAGACGTTTTGAGTCGTCAAGATCACGCTGCAAGCTAGCAACTTTATCTTTAGATATTATACTATTTGCTTTGAATTCCTGTAGCTTTTCCTGCAATTCCTGAATCTGCTCCTCACTTGCATTGCTCGAATTCCCATTGGTCAGCACTTCTGGCGAATTTCCGTTCGCTGAATCCGTGGAGCCTTGCAATAAGGCGATTTTCTGCTTCAAGGTGTCGATTACGATGGACTTCTCTTCGATTTCAGTGCGTAGAGCGCTTTCTAAATCCGCCTTGGCACGTTGACTCAACGTGCACTGTTCTTTCAGCTCCGAAACACGCCGTATAGCCTTATCTTGCGTCTCCACAAGTACAGCCTAAAAGAACAAGTTCAAACATCTCATCATAATCATTTTAAGACATCTAGCAAACCTTCATCTTGGCGTTTTCGCGTTCCAATTCCTTGTAGTGATTCGCCAAATCTGTATACCGTCCACGATACTTGTGGTAGCGCATCTGAGCCTTCTGGAATGCTATATGCACCTGCTCCTTGCTCACATGTCCCATCTGTGATGATTGCATTGAAGCATTGTCTTCCATTTCACTCGCAGACACCTCCAAGTCTGACTACAAGCCAAATTCACTGTAGCAATAGCTAATCAATGATTGTGCCTGCTTACCTGTAAGTGGTACGAGTTCATACTCGGTTCATAGCGCGGCAGAAACGAGACATCGCTCGCAATGGACGAATTTGAGTTGCGTCTCATCCTTAAATTTAGCTCCGGCGCGGAGGCATGCAACGGCACATTTGTGAATCCAGCATCTGCCTGTTTGCAATCTGCACATAATCCCGCGTTAGATATGACTTATAAGGTAAGAATTAGTAATATTACCATCTTCACTGATTGAAAACAGGCCATCGTCAGGTACAGGTGCTCCAGTCTGTTGCAACTTGTCGGTCACCGATTGCGTGAACTGCTGCAGTTGTTGCATACGCTGGGGTGAAATCTTCACCTCCTCAGCGATCTTATCCTTCAGCTTCTTGAACATATTGTCAGCGCTTTCCGTCTACTTGTAGCAGCACGTCCAGCGATGAACCCTTTTCCAATTGCATCAACTGAAGGTACAATCTGACCGATTATGTGCGTTGCATATGCCTCTCGATGCGCCGCGCATGGGTCGCCGATAACGTCGCTTCTTCCTGATTTAAAACAATTAAATAATAACAAATTCACAATAAACAAGCAATTTTCTGCTCCTTATTGTTGAGTTGTCAAGCGATTCTGCCAAGTTTAACATTTGCATATTAATTCGTAATTGCATTAGCGACATCAGAGACCTCACCGGCATTTGTTGAATCCGAACAAAACTGGTTCCAGATATATTTGATGATTATTTCTAGTTTATTTTAATTATATTTAAATAAATTAAGTTTATTTATCCATGCTTAGCAGGTAATTAAAATTTTGTATGTTTTATAAGTAACATGGAAGTGTTTAATTCATTATTTCTTAGATTTTACATTGATTGTTTAAATAAGTGTGGAACGAATCTTACAGAGACTCCCAGCAAGTGGCGCCCCCTGCACTTTCCTAGAATGTCAATAAAATTTAGCAAAATCATTGTTCTCGATTTTATCCATGAATCATCATGACACCCACATTCGCATTTCATAATAAAAACATAAAACACACGCGCGTATTCGTTTCATTTGATAAGAGGTTGGATAAATTCTAACGTTCGCGATCTACAATCACATTAACATATGATACTCAGCCGTGATGATGTGATAACATACTTAAATATTTTTTGAATAATCGAGTGTATAGGCGGCAAAGCGAGACGAAACTTACGGAGGCAAATTGCAGTGTATCAATAAATTATTGTAATTGAGATCAATGTATTCGGCGCGTAGTGTGGGAGGACGGCTGACAATCCGTTGCTAGCATTGGAAATTCCATATTTTTACCGAAGAAACAATGCATTTGAGACGCTAACTTCCAAATTGAATACAGGAAGCAGAAGAAACAAATGGCAAGCGTCTGAACCAACAAAGAGGGCAAACAACGTCTGTGATAGTAACAAAAGTTTAAAGAATTTATAACTAATATATTAAATGACGAAGAAGCCGATATTATCGTGAGTGCAGTGCCGGAAGTAATTGGATTATCAACTGATAAGATGGAAAAGAAAATTTTTCGTTTCGCCCTCAAAGGTATTTACAATTAGTTGGTTATATTTTTATGCTAATTGGATGTATATTACAGATGCTTCTGGCAAATCTTCTGATGATGGAACTGCATTAGTGACCAAGTGGACCAAGGGGGCTCACCAGCCACAAATTATTCGACAATCTGACAAATTACTGCAGCAAGATGTTGGTGATATCGAGAGATTGCAAAGAGAATTGAGGCAACACAATGGCTCCTTAGTTAATTTGACTTTGGATGAAAACAAGCAACAACAAGAAGCTGAAAATGAGAAGGATACCAGTTTGATGAACTGCTTGGATGTTCGGATACCTGAACTTCAATATGATCAGATCAAGTAAGTACCTTTGTTATATTTTTTTATTTCTGAGAAATTCTAATTTAATTTGATTAAGGCAACAAAAGTTATTACACACATACAATGGGAATTCAGCTATGCCAAATACACCAATACATTGTTACCTTATCAGTCATCAGTTGGTTACAGTGCTTTTCATTTCACATAATCACTGAAATGAAATGTAATGAATCCCATCTGTGGATGATTAATTCTTATCAACCAGAGTATTAGTAACGTTCTACACTCATGTTTTGTGGTGTGAAGTCCAAATGCATTCATTCTTTATTGTCTATTTGATCATTGTGTCATTTTAGTAATTGCTATCCAGAAATAGATTTCTTATTGATTCCTTTTAAGTTAATTACATTTCGACATTTTACATCAGACAGTAAATAAACAGTTTAATCTTGATATTGATTTAATGCATGAGTTAAGTAAGGATTCTGCAATTGCAGTAATAAAATGGCCATCATTTGTTTTCGTGGATATATTGGGCAAGATATTTAACGCTAATCGCTCGTGCAATATTCTAGCTAAATAAAATACTTGGTTTTGTTTGCCTACGTGCGTTCATACAACAATCAAATGTCTGATTTTTCATGGTCACATTGTTCTTGTCGGCTAACCACGCTAATTCATTCTTTGATTTAATTGTTTATTATCATTTTGTAATAGCATACGTCATAATGCTGCAAGTCACCCATATCGATCGAAAGTTTATTGCCCCATTGACTGAGTTTGTTATCAATTTAAGTAATGTTTGCTTGGGATTTGTAGGTAGTTTAGTTGGTTGCCTATGTTACAGAACATAAAGGAATATAAAATTAATTTCAAATCTAATTAATTGCAATTAAATCGTTCAAACATTGCAAATGGAAAATACGGATAAAAAAAATACCCAATTTTTGTAGTGGATACTCAATAGTTTTATCAAATGATTCATGTGTTCCAGAAATTGTTGCTATTTAAGGCAAAAAAATGGTTGCTATTCGAAGATAATTAAGGAAAGAATGCAAGGCACAAATATTAAACCGCAAAAACATTTCAATATCATGAATTGTTGCACCATATAATGCCACATTTCAATGAAACATTCGATTATGACGTTGTACTCAGGCCTTAATCAATACAATTAGTTTGTTACATTGTGGAGTTGATGCACGTTTAAATTAAACATTTCAAGCCTTTGCTATTTAAAGATATGAACTGGTAAACGAGCTTCACAGAAGAAGGGGTAATTAAGGTCGATTCTCAAACGTTTTACTAAAACTATTGCATGCTAGACAAACTAGAGAAACCATATAATTGACATGACTTTCTCTTGTAGGCTGACAAATTACAATTTTCTGCAAATATTGTAAATTCTCTATTGGATTTTAGTGTTTTTAAACAAAAAAATCAATGAAAATTCATATCAGGTATAACGATACCTTGAAAAGCATTAAGCAATAATATTAGAGGCACGTCTGCAAATATGTTTCATTAGATTTCCTATTTGTCTGCGATTTCATGTGCAGGTCATTCATTGAATCGTTCGTCGATGACTTTCAATGTCGAACGATTCGTGTCCGCAAGTTGAAAGTGAAAGACCGGGACACGGGCACGCTCAACGTTCACTATTTTGTTGTGCTGGCTCAAGAGAAGTAAAACTATGCGAATGTACGAATTTACTGGAGCACGTTGGAGTTTCTCAATGCGTTCAGTTCGTTTTTTTCGGTTTACCGAAGTAGGCGCTTTGTTTGCTTCCGTTGAGCGCTATTTCCGAACAGTTTAACAACAATTTTGTTTTAGATGTGCGATACCTCCCTGATATTGTGACAGTGGGTGGCGAAAACATGAAGTGTTATCATTTGCGATAATTATTTGGAGTATCATTTGAGTCGTAAGTGCTCTTTGTTGTTTAATCCGCCCGGAAACAGTTCTTTTGCCAAAAATCACTCCTGAACACCGTCAGAGTGATTATGATAGTTGGCATGGCGTGTTTTATCAATGATACCTTGCAATAGCTCAAACAAAACATGAACGTTGGGGAGAAAATGATAAAGCAAGGTGAATAAACGAAATGACAATGTTGTAACAAACCGCATTTATGAACTTGTTACGCTTATCAGCAACGCTTTAACGGTGTAATTCCGTACGGGCTTATCAACTTTTAATTTCTACTCGATTTGCCCGAGCTGCAAACACGCTGTTAAAGCAGCGCAATAAAATTCGACAAATTGCACCAATTACATACAATTTGTCGGTAGCAAACGGCCCGTGCACGAACTCTAATCGCAAACAAGCAAATCATGCATTTAGTTTACTTCAGTCATTATGAAAGTGCAATTCACATGCAAATTACGGGGATATTTGCCCAACCGAAATATTTGCAAAATGGGTTGATTGTTTGGTTGCATAAACACTTTGTAATTGATCGCGCTCTGAGCCAGTTTTATAACATAATTTTTTACAACTAGCCCATCCATTAATTAATTAATTAAGCACTCAATTAAATTGTCACTAAGTACGTACATTTCGATCTTGTATAAAAACATGAAGGAAGTTCAGTTATCCTTTGTTCTTGGGTGCAATCAGCAACGAACTAGTTCACATTCGATTCCGCGAGTTTCTTCTTCCTGTTCGATATCAATTAACAAGTGTATTTAAAGTGTTCACTACTTGTGTTCGCTTCAACAGAGCACACATTTCTAATTAGCGCAGTTTTAAAGGCTTGTGTTGTTCGGGCTTATTATTGTTTTTGTGTACTCAGTCATAATAATGAAACAAGACAACAATTGAAAACATCTAGACGGATTGTAATGTGAAACAATGCCATATTGGGTTTTGTATCCATGCATATACCGGATAGTTGACGAAAAGTGATAAAAATTATTTGATTGATTTGTATGTGAACGGGCATATTTGGTTGCCTATATTAGGCAATACTTTAAAATTTTTGTTTATATCAATAATTTACATAAATATCTACAGTGTTAAATATGAATTTTGATAAACATAATTAACGTTGTTGCAGTATCGCGGTCCACAACAAAATATGAAAAATGTACTTTTGGCAGTGTAAAAATAGCATGGATGTTTCAAAAATATTTCCATTAACGGAATTGTTGTTATTCGCGGGACTGGACAAGGTGTAACCAATAATCAGTTGTTTAAAACCCAGCATTTCTTAGCGCTCTCGTTTTACGGCATTTGAGAAACGCGCAGTTCAAATGTGTGCCTCTAATTTCAATCACCTATGATGTTGATAAGCGACGTGGACGCTATCATATTCTAATAGTCAGTGCGACGATATCGTCGTTATCAGTCGCAGTATTTATTTACCTAAGTTCCACACTTTATTGTCACAATATACGAGACGGGCGAGCGAAAAACGATACCGATTGATTCGTAAACGACGTCGTTACAAGGTGGTCGTCCTCTGATGTGCGTTTTCCGGTGCATAATGCATCCAACTCTGCTCGCATTCGAATAGAAACACGTTGTCGGTTGCAACAAAATGGCGCTGCACAAGAAGAAGTGGAATTCTGAGGAGCGTACCGCTCTTTTAGAAGGGGACGAATGGTATTTTGCCCTTAATTTCTATAATCTATGTCAACCATGTGTTTTTAGTGTTTTTTTTTAGTGGCTAATTGTTTGGTTGTTTTCAGGGACACGATGGAAGCGTTTGGTTTTGAGCCAACGCGGAATGGAACGAATGGCAATCATGGAGATGACCTGCAACCGTTGTATCCGAAATCAACAACGACGTACGAATTCAAGGATTATGATAACGACCACAACGATGATGTTAAGGATTCCAGCATGCAGCCATTGCTGGATCAAAGCACCAGGAATGAAAATGTCGTTCGCATTGAAATCGAAGGCATGACTTGTAATTCGTGCGTGCGAAATATCGAAGAAAATATCAGCCGCAAGGATGGCATACGCTCAATCAAGGTATAACAACAATTACATTGCGCAATCATCGTTATCTCGGTCGTTATTTGAAGCGCCGGCAATTGTGTTTGTGTAATCCATCAAGCGAAAACACAAAAAACAACAAATTCGTATCAGAAATATTCGAAACCGAAGGAATTTCATTGAAATTCTCCAGGAAACGCATGCTGCTTCCAAGAATGTCGCTAATAATGTGTGCAATTTGCTACTGAAAATCGTTTTGCCAACTATCAGACGCGTTATCAATTGTTCATTCTTCGACTATCAATGAATCATTTTATCGACTTCCCTGGGCTAATTATTAACACGCATCATTAATTATACATAACACACGCCTTAAAACAATGGAGAACTACAGCGACTTTGGCAAAGTTCTTAGTTTTTGTTTGCTAAATTTACTGCAATGCTAATCATTTGTTTTGTTGATCAAAGGTGAACCTGCAAGAAAAACACGCCATCGTCCACTACAATCCAGCGCAACTGACGCCTCACGCAATTGCGGAAGCCATCGAGGATATGGGTTTCGATGCGACCGTCCCCGGAGGTGATAGCGGTAGCGGTCCACCGCCAACAAAAACAAGTTCGTGCACGATACGCATCGAAGGAATGACGTGCAATTCGTGCGTGCAAAGCATCGAGGGTATGATCTCCACGAAAGCGGGCGTTCAAAGCATCAAAGTCGATCTGGCTGCAAAGCGTGGACACGTGGAGTTCCTGCAGGGACAAGTGCAAGCTGAGGACGTCGTGGAGACCATCAACGATATGGGGTTCGACGCATTTCTGCTCGATATCAACGGAAAATCAGTTGAAGGTATCTCTTTTTATACTTTCCCCTGTGAGGAGGATTATATTACTGCTATTTTAGGTGAAAAAGCTACGAATTCTTTGGAGAAGCCTGCAAGGAAGTTGTCGAAGGATGCAATCAGTATTGACCTGGAGAAAAACATGTCTAAATGCATGCTGCAGGTGAAAGGAATGACTTGTGGATCATGTGTCGCAGCTATTGAAAAGCACTGCTATAAAATTGATGGATGCCATAAAGTTCTGGTGGCTCTGCTAGCAGCACGTGCTGAAATTCTGTATGACCCTACGAGGGTGACGCCCATCGAGCTAGCCGCATCCATCACAGACCTGGGATTTCCAGCCAGTGTCCTGGAGCAGAGTGGCGCTGGACAGAGTGAAGTGATATGTCGCATTGAGGGCATGACGTGCGCGTCCTGCGTGCACAAAATCGAGACTGCAATGCGTCGAATGCCAGGAGTTCGCGTTGCGGAGGTTGCATTGACGACGCAACGCGGTAAATTCGTCTACGACCCAGAGATTACGGGCGCACGTAATATTCTGGAGGCAATCGAAGCCCTCGGCTTCAAAGCGTCCCTCTTCGAGAGGGACTCCAACGGGGATTACCTCCAACAAAAACAGGAGATACGTAAATGGAGGAACTCATTCCTTTTCTCGTTGACGTTCGGATTGCCTTGTATGATCGCAATGATCTACTTCATGACGCTGATGTCCTCAGGGACATCACACAAAGACATGTGCTGCGTCATCCCGGGTCTATCCCTCGAGAATCTTATCATGTGGAGCTTATCAACACCGGTGCTGATATTTGGCGGGCGGCATTTCTTCGTCCAGGCGTACCGAGCGATTAAGCATCGGACAACCAACATGGACGTCCTCATCGCAATGGCAACGAGTATTTCCTACGCGTATAGCGTCTGCGTCGTCACAGCTGCTATGATTTTACGCATGGGGACTTCCCCGCAGACGTTCTTCGATNCGAGCGATTAAGCATCGAACAACCAACATGGACGTCCTCATCGCAATGGCAACGAGTATTTCCTACGCGTATAGCGTCTGCGTCGTCACAGCTGCTATGATTTTACGCATGGGGACTTCTCCGCAGACGTTCTTCGATACGCCGCCCATGCTCTTGGTGTTCATTAGCCTGGGTCGCTGGCTAGAACACATCGCCAAGGGGAAAACGTCGGAGGCGCTCTCTAGATTGCTCAGTCTCAAAGCAACCGAGGCGGTGCTAGTTACATTGGGACAAGGACAAAACATCGAGAAAGAACGCCTTGTTAACGTTGACCTGGTGCAACGAGGTGACTACTTGAAAGTGGTACCTGGCGCCAAGGTTCCTGTCGATGGGCGCGTCATCCAAGGACAATCAATGTGTGATGAAAGCCTTATCACCGGCGAATCGATGCCGGTGTACAAAAAGAAAGGAAGCAACGTCATCGGTGGATCTATCAATCAACACGGGCTGCTTATCATTGAAGCCACGCACACGGGCGAAGCCACAACTCTATCACAAATCGTGAAGCTTGTGGAGGAAGCGCAAACGTCGAAGGCACCTATTCAGCAACTAGCAGACAAAATTGCTGGGTATTTCGTACCGCTCGTTGTGCTGCTCAGTTTGCTAACGCTCATTATTTGGAGTATCATTGGTTTGATCAATTTCGACCTGCTGCCCATCGATCAGCATGAACACGGCGACCATAATTTCAACACAACCGAACTTCTCTTGCAGTTCGTCTTCAAGTGCGCTCTCAACGTCCTAGCAATCGCTTGTCCTTGTGCTCTAGGATTAGCAACTCCAACAGCCGTTATGGTGGGCACTGGAGTTGGTGCACAAAATGGTATTTTGATCAAGGGAGCTGAGCCGCTTGAGAACGCACATAAAGTGAGAGCGGTGCTGTTTGATAAGACGGGGACGATTACGAAAGGACAACCGGAAGTCGCCTCCATTTGGATGTCCTGTGTGGATATTTCACCGACAACACTCTTCGCGATTTTGGGCATTGCTGAGAAAAACTCAGAGCATCCGATTGCCGCATCCATTATTCGTTTTGTCGAGCAGGTTTTCCAAATGGAAATCACCGGTTCAAGCGACGACTTCCAAGCCGTACCTGGTTGCGGATTACGATGCACTGTCAGCGATATTTCCACAATGGCAAATGGATTAAAATCACAAGAGTTTTCAAACTTTTTGAACATGGTCCAAGGCAAAGGAGCTGGTGATATGAGTGATAAGAAATTGGTGCTGAACAATGTAGATGTTGAAGTCTTCGAGTCACCAACCCAGAATTTAGGACAACTAATTGGTATGTAAAATCATTTTGCTATCATTAAAAACACTATTAATCTTTGAAATAATAGGTATTAAATCAACTGTGGATGAACCCCGTGATAAATATCACGTGATCGTTGGAAATCGGGAATGGATGCATCGAAATGGACTCATAGTAACATCCGATTTAGATAGGAAGATGCAATTGGAAGAAGAACAAGGACGTTCGGCCGTTTTATGCGCCATTGATGGCTCGATCGTTGCAATGCTCAGCGTTGCTGATCCGGTGAAACCGGAAGCAACCCTCGCCGTGTATTCCTTGAAACGGATGGGTTTGGATGTTTATCTGCTCACGGGTGATAACCGCAAGACTGCTGCAAGCATCGCCAGACAGGTGGGCATCACGAAAGTGTATGCGGAGGTTCTACCATCTCACAAAGTAGCTCGAGTTGCAAGGTATGATCTATAGTTTATTGCGAAACATTCTCATAATTCATATACATTCAGGTTGCAGAGTAAAGGTGTTAAAGTAGCGATGGTTGGAGACGGCATCAACGATTCTCCCGCATTGGCTCAGGCTGATGTTGGTATGGCAATAGCTTCCGGTACGGATGTCGCTGTGGAAGCTGCCCAAGTGGTGCTGATGCGCAACGACCTTTTGGACGTTGTGGGCTGTCTAGATCTGTCGAGGAAAACAGTTAAACGAATTCGTTTGAATTTCATGCTTGCGAGTCTCTACAACATTCTTTGTAAGTATTGATTGATTAATTAATCAATTATTTTTTATCATTACTAATTTTTTCTAATATGGCTATTAGGTATTCCTTTGGCGGCCGGTGCTTTCTCAACGTTTGGATTAACGTTGGCCCCCTGGATGGCAAGCGGCGCCATGGCCCTATCTAGTGTCTCGGTCGTCAGTAGTAGTTTACTTCTGAAACTATGGAAGAAACCGAACGCGACGAGCCTGACAACGCCAGAATATCTAGCCGATCGAAATCGAATGCACCAGGACGATACGATATCGATCCATCGAGGCATGGATGACCTGGAGGCGGGTGCTTCGACGACGGCGGCGACGCCATCGGCATTATCAAGGTATACCAACACCAGCACTACCACTAATTGCACCCATGATACCAATGACCAGCCGTCCGATCAAAGAGTGTAAAATAAAGACAATAATAGAGGATTTGTGATACCACAACGGTTCCATATTTGCAGCCATCCATCGATCGTTTGCCACGAGTCTAGTAATCAATCGAATTGCAAATGTGACCTTAATAATTATTTCCTATTTTTCTAGCAACGATACGCACTCCTTAAACGCATCAAATTACATTTAAACATTCAATCGAAAAGTAAGCTTAAAATGTGTTCGTTTTGCTCGTGTCTCTATCTTTCGTGAACTAACAGCTACTAAAAATCCAGTGCAGTCCCGTCGAGTGTGTTTACAAATGATTTCTCAAACATTACACAAACAGATACGGTTGGCTTACGTTCGATTGGACCTTGGACCGGTGCTCTTCAATAGCGCCCGTCCATTGTTGCTCTTATCTCGATAAGTGTTTTTAAATTTACATGCGGTAGGCGCTACTGCAGCGCCCGACTGATAAGTCCCGCGAACTGATAAGCTAGACGTCTCTCCCGCATTCTGAGCGTCCAATCAATCGTGATTGATTATTTGAGATATGCACATATCGTCAAGTCGTTCAGCGGATCAATCTAACATTTGTTTTGTGTTTTAGGTTCTTGAATAGAAATCGAATGATGAGCGAACTCCTGCTGGCGAACGATCAAGCTGAAGACGATTCAGGCATCACGTATTTATCAACAACGGCGCCGAATAGAGGAAAGAAGCATCACATTGGATCAGCACATGCCTGACCGTGTTCTAAAAGTATTCTAATGCGTGCATTCAATCTGAGAAATGCGCCGGAAACTCGTTTGGATTCGTGCGTATGTTGTTGCTTTCATTACGACGTGGAGTTGATTTAACAAGTATTCAGTGGCTCAGTTAAGGTAAATTTAATTTAGTCCGTCTGCATTTTTCGGCCGCACTTGCCTATTTAAGAAATTTGTTTTCCCATTAGAAATT
Source organism: Aleochara sp. GC000083 (assembly GCA_030264555.1). Taxonomy (NCBI): domain Eukaryota; kingdom Metazoa; phylum Arthropoda; class Insecta; order Coleoptera; family Staphylinidae; genus Aleochara; species Aleochara sp. GC000083. Next base: position 16,836 of record JARJDZ010009786.1, read on the forward strand.
GTCCGTTGTGAAACAGCCATTGACAATTTCTAATTAAGCTGAAGTATTCATGTGATTTACGATATCATCAGTATGATTTCATGGAAAACGACTGATAAAATTGAAGGAATGATCTAAAAAATCTAATAACCAGTTTCACGTACTTACAAACGTAATTTCCAACGAATACTTAAATTTCTACGTTTAAATTTAAGTAGATTTAATTACAGGAATCTATTTTATCGAATTAATTCTGCCCAACGTATTTACATTTACAAAGCATTTGTACTTTATACTTTTACCAGTTTCTATTCAAACGAAATTTTATATCGTCTTCTACTTATTTATTGCGGATTGTTATATTGGATTTATATCTAAATGCGTATATTACCAGTTTTGTTTGATAATTCTATTTTATTATAATAATATACTCCTAAATGAATGATGTCTTTAACGTACAAGTTTGAAAGCGCTTTTTCCAGTTTCTTCGAAAAGGATTGGACACAGGATAATGAATTGACAAACAATTTAAAATCAATAATTCTTTATCGTGTAAAAATTCATTGTGGACATCAGTATCCAGCGGAAATACAGCAAAGTTACGGAATGTCGTACATATCAATGCTGAATCGCTCCGTCCAAATAGAATCAGCAGAGCACCATCTTCAGAGTGCTGGGCTGTCTCTTCTGCGCACGATGCTCGCCGCCCTATAAAATGACCAAGAGATGTTAAGTGCAACACATCAAATGAGTCCGCAATCGGTGTTGGCGCAATGAATTCAAGCACAGTTGCTCAAAGGAATGCAAACGAGTGTGTAATTCAAGCTCACGCACCATCTGAAGAAAACTGAAACGCACATCTCATAGGAATACATTTGCGGCCGTTTCGTTTCTCAACTTGTTTGAAACACACAATAAGTATAGGCACAAAATACGGTTTGTTAACAATGCCAATTAAAAGAGACACAAATAAAATGTAAAAAAAATAAATATGTGGGGCTCACCTCGCTCGTATACCTTCATCATCATCATCATTAAACATCATCATCATCACTCGCAAACTCTACTCACGTTCACGTTCGTGCCACGTTCGAGTCTCTGCACATTTGTAATAGATACGTCCACAAGAGATATCCAAACATCGAGCACCACAATCTTCCTCATCCCTCATATCATCATTCCAGTGCATCATATGTAACAACAAGACATTAAGGGTCGTCACAATCGTTTTTGCCCCATTCGCTCGCACCATGGTACAGAGGGAGGAGTGAACAGTCAGAGAGTGTGAAGAGTTAGATTATACAGAGAGAAGAAGACAGTTAAGTCGATGAGAGAACTGATAAATGAAATAAATACGCTTACATGGGTGGTCATATATTCACTAAACTAAATCAAATGTTCTTCGTTTATGTTCGCTTCTTTTGTTTTGTTTTGTTTGTTTGTTACTTTGTACACAATCGCAAATTGATCAAAAACGGAAACTAAGAGAATTCCAATGATGGGACACATACTCATCCCGTTCAAAAATTCAAACACTTAGCCATAAGGGGGTCGGTCAAGAGCTCGCACACCAGGAAACCCCCTTCGAGGGGGGCTTACATACAGAATTCATCAACATAGTCGCATGTTCGCAATCCGAATGACCTACATAAATCATCGCTCTGCTCGATCATTTGCGCCAAATATCATAACACTATCAATTACGCTCTAATTACATGTTCGTATATCGATTTTGGTTACCTAATTACTCTAGTCTAAACAGCACACATTAAGTCATACAATACACGTGTGATGGACGGCGCTGGCGCGCATCGTCATCGTGCACCTTTTGCGCGGTGCACGCGATAACGACGACGACGCGCGCCAGCGGCGCCGCGAAAACAAAAATGAACTTTTAGATAGATACGCGTCTAGCGATGTGAATCGACATTGAAAATGTGAGATTTACCTGCGTCGCGGCGGGCTTAGCCACCAGCCTGCCAGCCAAAACCGGCCAGATTACCGTGCGGCGAGCTGAAATGCCACGGCACTCGTAAAACCTGCAAGTCCATTCGTGCGGCCACCGTTCTCAGTCTTTTCGTGTGCGTTGCGCGCGCCCTAGTCGTACTTCAGGAAGCATTTGCTATCCTGTTGCTGTTGCGGCGGCGGTCTCGGCCACTGTCCATCCTGCTGTTGCGCCTGGTTCATCCAGCTGAGAAAGCCCTGGTTATTGCCACCTCCTTGATTGCCCCCATTCCCCGTGTTGCCTAAAAACAGCAGCAAACATTCATTAATAAGCAGCCAACTTGCGCGCCCTGCGCTTACCACTGTTCGTATTCGGTGGGTTGTTGAAGCCCTGGTTGAAGTTCGGCTCGGGCTGGTTCTGTATGTTCTGCATGAGGCCCCAGCCGGCCTGGTTGAGCGCGGCGGCGACGAGCGCCGGATTCATGGGTAGCGCGCTCAAGTTCAACCCGAGGCTGAGCGGATTGCAGTTCTGCTGCTGGCTGCCCTGCTGACCCTGTCCTGTAATGCCTAGAAAACAACAAACAATGCCAGAAACGTATTATTGCGAAACGCGCGCATTAATGCACCCCCCAAGTTTTTGCATACGACACTCCAATTCCATCGGCGTCCCATCATTCAGCGCAAACAAGACGCTCCTCAAAAGGGTGCTACCAACGTTTAATGAACCAACTTTCGTGTTACAACAATCAGCAATTATAACAACAAGAAATGTACAACTGTAGCTGGTCGTTCGTTAAGCTCGGCCGACGCCAACATGAAACAACACGCAACGGAGCAACTTCATCATCAACGAGACACATTCAACGCAACCAACGCATTTTCTTCTCAGTCAAGAGAGCGCTCGCGGCGCAACACAAACAGCAACAAGCAAGCGGGCAACGCGAAAACAATGCATCTAAAAAACAAAGGATAAGATTCGTGCTTGAGTGCCACAAACGTATGAGGATCGCGCATTCATCATCGGAAGCCTACCAGATGCATCGCAGAAATAATCAAAATGGAAGCGATGACGCGTCGGATTTAAGATTTAATTAGCGGATGACTCTGGTAGGCTGCAGGTTTAGAGAGAGTTGAAGTAATGATATACTTACATGGAAATGCATGAAGGAACATCGGGATATCAACGTTTTCACAAAGGTTTGGCGCCAGCCGCGACCGCCTTCTGGGAGGGAATGTTAAGGAAGGAATTGGGCGACAGCAGCTTCACTTTGGGCAGCCAGCAGAATGGAAAACAAAAGAAGCTTAATTAAGATGGCGGCCCCGCATCCGCTTGGCTGGCAGATAGCATTGGCGTCGGTCCGATTTGCATGGTTCTTCAGGTCTCTCTCGCGCGCTCATCGTGAGGTCGCTAATAAGTGTACCTACCTAACGTTTGCAGGTTGGGTATGTCGATGTTGCCGCGGTGGCCTTGATTGCCCCAATTGGGCTGGTTCGGGCCAGGGTTGTAGCGTTGTTGGTACATGCCGGGACCATCGGATCCACCGGGACCTCGATTTCCGCTATGGTTGCCCGAACGGGGGCCTCCGCCATAACCGCCGCCACCGCGCGTTTCAGACTTCGGGGCAGCGTTTGAAACATGGACGGAAACACCTACAAAATCGTAGATTTTAAGACACTCTTCAGGTCATTTGTAATTCATAAATTACCTTTGATAATGTGATCCTCCCCGCAAAGACTCTGAGCAACTTCCGGATCCAAAAACGTAACGAAACTAAACGCTCTGAACGGCTTCGGTATGAAAACGTCGGTGACCTCGCCAAACTTGCCAAAATAGTCGCGCAAATCGTCGGCGGTAAGGTCCTCCGTGCATCTGCCTATGAACACTTTGCATGGAACTTGCTGAATGAGTCCTTCCTGCATGGATATCAAACAATTAAATTTCAAATTGCGAATTGTATGTTTGGTTGCATACCTTTGAATTTGGTACTTTGACGTCACACCAGCGACCATCAATCATGTGTCTTTGAGCCAAAACGCGCATTTGCGATTCATATGAAGCGAATCGGATAAATCCGAAGCCTTTTGACTGTCCGCTTTTGGCGTCTTTCTTCACCTGAGCCATAAGCACCTCGCCAAACGTCTCAAAATATTCGCGCAAATTTTGTTCGGTAGTTTTCCATGGCAGGCCAAGCACGATCAGATCAGTGCAACGTAACTTGGTCTCGATTCGTTTAGTCTTTGCCGTCGAATTCTCTAAATTGTCATCTGACTTCCTCTTATTTTCTGTTATGAAATATCGGCCTCATTATACAAGCAGACATAAGTATCATCGCATGTTAATGCACATTAGGGACTACTCACCTTTCGGGAAGACGCAGTAAAATATCTGCGAGCCCCAGCCGATTTCGGGCGGCGGATGGAGGCGCCCTTCGCTCAGCCGGACGCCTCGCATGGCCCGGGAGTCCGGATTACGGTATTTGAGACCGCTTGAGCCGGGGAATTGGGCCGACAGCGTGCTCAACAGCAGCGTGCCATCGTCCTCGGTCGGCAATTCGATTGGTTCTTCGCCCTCATCTTCAGCGACTTGTAAATATTCGATCGACATTTTCAGTCCAACAACTAAGCGGGGAGGGTTCCAAGCGAAGGAAAATAAATTATTGTCGATGAAAATTAATACGGATAAATGTGTCAATCAGATTCACTCGCTGTACAATTGTTTCCCACACAACATTCCACTCACTCAACACTGTTAACAAACATGGCCGACTATCTATCGGCCAGCCGCCTCGGAAAACTATTTGGACGATTCACAAACAACGAACATAGATGGTAGTTTGACAGATCTCGTCCCCTTGATCATCGCTATAGTAGCGCCACATGTAAGTTGTGACTTGAAATATCTATAAATGATTTTTAACGTATCAAAAAGAAAATATTATATTTATTTTGTAACCTAATAACCCAGCAAATAGTTACGTAGCAAATAAATCAATTTGCATATTTATTTTAGGATTATTAATAATAAATTTATTAAAGATGTGAGAAGTGGCGCCACCACTAACTTAAGATGTGATGCTGTCAAATATCGACGCATTTCCAAGCGTGACAACAACATAACCTCCAAATATAAACACCACTGCCTTGTTTTAATTTATAATAATTTCCGAAACTTGGGAAAAATGTTAGCTGTACAACAGGGAATGAATCAATCTGGTATTCCAGACAAGCTATGGCAGCCTCCGTTTGTAACTTTTGAAACAACGTACGTATTTAAACAGAATTTGTTAAATTATCAAATTGTAAAATTTAACAATACAATATTTTTAGAATGGGTGAATTGACAATTGAGCTGTACTGGAAGCACGCTCCAACGACATGCCGCAATTTCGCGGAGCTTGCACGCCGTGGCTACTTCAACAACACAATATTCCATCGAATCATAAGAGACTTCATGATTCAAGGAGGTGATCCAACAGGTACAGGAAAAGGTGGAGTCTCAATATATGGGCAGACATTCAAAGATGAAATTCATCCGGAATTGAAACACACCGGCGCTGGCATTCTATCAATGGCCAATTCAGGCCCAGACACAAATGGTTCGCAATTTTTCATAACATTGGCACCAACACAGTGGTTGGATGGAAAGCATGCGATTTTCGGACGTATACACAGTGGTATGAACGTCGTAAAACGGATAGGACTTGTCGAGACGGACAAAAACGATCGGCCAACGGATGAGGTACGAATTATTAAAGGAAAAGTAATTAAGAACTGATTAAATAATTTATTTTTGAAATCAACAAGCTTTCATTCGGCAAATGTCGGTCCGCTTAGTTCCAAGGACGGCCGCAAGAGCTCGCCATTGTAGCTAAATCGATTTTTCCCACTTGCGAGTTTTCCTTTTGATTTTGATATCCTTGCTGGCGGAGCGCGTAGGCAACATTTCCCACTTCCGGTTTCCGCACACCGACTCACGCACATCTGTACGGCTGCTGGTAGATAAGTAAAGAAGTGCACTGGCGGCGTCAGTCGAGCCGCAGCGACACATCGGTTCAGCATTTCTCCCGACCACTGTCAATGCGGGTCCAAGCATAAACAAAAGAAGCAGCGTCTTTTTACATTTTGATACCAACCGCACGCGCCATCGGCTTTGAAACAATCGGATACGAGTGCACGGAGACGGCAGCATCCGCACTGGAGAGGTTTGCGCAAGGAGCAGGAGCGAGGACTACTTCTGTGCAGCATTCATCAGGTAACGAGAGCACATCAAGCATCCTCTTGTTTGCCACGGCTGCTTTCTGTCTTGTGTTCTCTTGTTCTCATCCTGATCGTGCTTGTTGAGTACTTTCATTCGATGGCAACCCTCCCCACATCTGCATTTGTATATACCATCCAACAAACAGTTTGTTTTGTCGATAAAACCGTAAGCAAGTGGGTTCATTACGGGGCGCCAACGGTGCGTACAATGTGCTTTCAAAACTGCATTTGCTTTTAGCGCAGGAGAAGAGAGGCGCGCAGAGGAATCGCGCTGAGAGCTTCCATCACGCGGAAATTTAATAGACCTTTGACTTTTACATCGCAGCGCTGGTGATTGCCTTCGGTGATGATACAAATTCAATCATTCAATCATTTCCATGCAAAATCAATGCGGGCGCTTTACTTTTCCAACTATAAATAGCCGCCGCTTTTCGCGGGGCTGCTTTCTCTCGCTCTCCACGCACGAAATATCGTCCTCCAAGGCGACCAATGCTTTGCCGATACTCGTATCATTTCGATAACTCATTTTCGAAATTCGTATGATGCTAATTGGCTTTCCTTCCCTTTCTTCTAGCACGCTGATGGTCGGATGAGCACCGTCGGCACTGTAAAAGCCACATTTAGTGACAATATTAAATTAAGCATTAATTGGTAACTGCCCTCCAATTGAACTTTTTTATTAAGCATCGCATGCGTCGTTCGCCCCCTTTGCTTGCTTGCGCTTCTTGCATGCTGCGTTGTTGTGCGATTTGAATTTCCCGCGCATGGTTGCCAACCAGCCGCCATTTTGCTTGACGTAACGCATTGACATTTGTGCGATTTGCTTTTCGGCACATTGCAATTTACGATTCTTCTACCTGCATACGCTATTTTCGCAGAGCGTCGCTAATTAGCCGCAAACGTGTAAATTCAAGTAGTTTTCGCGTCGATCGCGTATTTATTGCATTGCCCGGCACAGAACTCCACGCGGAATATACTGGAAGCTTCGTTTGCCAGAAGACTCTGGATTTCAGCCAATCGGAGCGCTCGATTCGTGCGCGCACACACACGCACCTCGAAGTGCCCAGAGTCGCACACATTTCGCATCGAGATACGGCGAAAACGCAGTCAACACACGCAAATCTGCTTCTGCAGTGCTTTGAAGGCGGCCGACAGTGATTAGAAACGTGCGAACGAATATTGGCGGTGTGCATACACGTTTGCGAAACTCGCAAATTCGGCACTCGATAAGAACGCGTCGTCGAGCAAAATTTGGCTGGTGTGAACGTGCGAGCGGGGTGCCCGTTGAAAGAACAAATTAATCGCAAAGGTAACGTACGAACATTACATGTTTCTCTTTGGTCGGCCCATTGCTTGCATCGAATGGGACCGTTGGGCATTTAGCAATAAATTCGTGCAAATGTCAAATTCGATTTGTGCGTTTCCGCATTGTCGACTGATAATGTACATTTGGTTATCTAACCTTGCATGTGTGCGTCGTTGTTGGGCACGGGGTAAAAATTATCAACAAGTCGACTATGGACGAAACAAGCGCCGCACGGGAAACAATATCGGCAAACAAATCAAAAAAATAAACAGTGTGTTTTTGGTATCTTTCCCAGTGTGCGTCTGACGGCGTCCGCGGACTTTTGAAAAATTTTTCGATTTTTGTTCCACAAAAAGCCCCGATTTACGTTTCTTTTGCTCCCCCGACTGGCTACTATACATTCGCGCGGCGCTCCTAGGCTCGTGTGATTTTGAATTAATTTATTTTTTCCTGCGAGACCCACGCATCTCCCGCACCCGTTCGTGCAGGCACCGACCTAGAGACTCCCTCCGTCTGTGGCTGGGCATAAATTCGACGTTGATACGGAAGTCGTAAGCTTTTATAACACCCCCGGTGCGAATTGTCATTTATCCATCATTTTGATTACAAATTGCAAGTCATTATCGCGAAGGGAGTTGCAAATTGCAATCCCCTTCGTGATGCTTCAGATGCGAAATCGCAAGCGTTCAATTTGGGCCGTTTTTGATAAATTAATAAAACATAACCTCACTTTTTGGGCCCCCCGCGATTCGGTGGCTAATAAATAAAATCGCGTGCAGACCCCCGCTCCTGCCGCATTCGAAATGACGGGCTCCGTGCACAAATCACAAATGCCATGTGTGCCGCCATTCGAACATGCATGCCTCATTATACTGAATGTTATCATTTGAATGATAGAAGCCCTGCATGCGGCATGGCACGCACGTCAAGCGTTCATGCGGCCCCGATGGAGCCGCCTCCAGCGGGGCAGCCTGTTTGGGACACTTATTATGTGGGACGTGATTTTGTTGTATTTGAATAATATTGATAAAGCCCTCCTCGCATCAGTTCCGCATTTGATGGCCTAGCTTCTAGTCTGGGGCGCATTCCCTCGAAAAATTATAAGCGTTCAATGGCCGTCTCTGCCTCGGCCGTCGTCCGCATACCCGATCTGAGTGTTTACACGAAGTACTAGCTTAAGAGATCACCACGTATTCGCCGTGTATTTACTCGCCGAAGACTAATTACTTGTTTGCTTCTAGGTCTGCAAATAAAACAAATCCAACTAGCAAAATGTCTGACCGCAAAGCAGTAATCAAGAACGCTGATATGAGCGAGGATATGCAGCAGGATGCTGTGGATTGTGCGACTCAAGCGATCGAAAAGTACAATATCGAAAAGGTAGGCGTCTTCAAATTGAAAATTCATTTCCGAGCGAGCGCCACAGGGCTTGAAGTTGTGAAAAGTGGGTCTCGTTGCATCGACGACAGCAAACGGGGTTGTTGATTAGTTACCTTGGTAATCAGTATCGATTTGTTTCATTTCATATAAAATTTCCCGTCATTGATCAAGTCGGTGTCACCGCTGCCTATTTGATTACGTAAATATTGCCGGAGTCAAATTGCCAATGCGGTCTCAAGTTGTCACCCACTTCAAAACTTCAAGTCGCGCGCATCGTTCGTGGGAGCTGGATTTCTCTGGCCTTGCTTTTTTGATGCTATGCATTGATGCTAATCGTCGGTTGTTTTTCTGTTCTGCGTAGGACATCGCTGCGTATATTAAGAAAGAATTCGACAAGAAGTACAATCCAACATGGCATTGCATCGTCGGCAGGAATTTCGGATCATACGTGACGCACGAGACGCGCCACTTCATCTACTTCTACTTGGGTCAAGTCGCCATACTGCTCTTCAAGAGCGGCTAAGATCGCCGGGGGCGACACGTCCAACAACACCACCATCCTTTACCCCCCAGCAACCCCAACAACAATCCTCCGCATATTATTAATTCCTGCCGGCGGACCCACGGTCGGACGTGCGAACGGCTGGCCGTTTAATCTTTTTAAAAACAAATAACTCTACAAAAATTACCACCCAAATCCCCTATACCTCCCATTCCTTCCTTCCTTTCTTTCCATCCCATCCCATCCTCCTTCCTTATCCCACAATCCTATAAACAATGTATCCCTTCCTATTAATCCCTAGAAAAAATTAACCCACATCCTCATTCATCCCTATCACACTCCCCAATCCCTACCTTACCCCCAAACAACTTTGGTTCTGGCGTTCAACACAGCATGGAGATGGAGCAAACCCCTAATCCGCATGTAATGTATAGATGGCTTGCAAAATTTACATGCGTCGACGACAACAAGAACAACACGCACCAAATCAACGTTTGAGAGCCGTTTCTGGATTTCCCTTTCTTTATTCTCTCATTCCAATAAAGATATGCACTTGATGCGAGTTTGAAAGCATTCAGCACATTCCTTCCTGCGTTATGTTCCTTCTTTGCGATTTCGCCCTCTCCTCGCTCCGCAGATTGTCCCGCACCGCGACTTGCGCCCACCCAGGACCTCGTCACCAGCTGCATCACATTGATAATAGACCGTTTGGCAGCCAATCTCATCGCTGTGACTTCGGCATCAACACATACCGCCAATAATGAATGATTTTTTTTTCGGTGTGACCATTCTAATTCATCAAGGAATATGCTGTGCTCTCTCTTATTTGTTATGAAGGAATTTAAAACCTAATCTATATTATATATATATATTGTATATGTAAAGCAGCGCGTGCACACGTGCAGACGGACCCCATGTGCATTTGTACGCGCGGTCTTAAAACACTCAATTGTTGTCCGGATCTGCGTATGAAGGAATTTCGATTTGTTTTGTTTATAGTTGGGGGTTTCATTGAATACGATTTGATTTTGTTGCGTTGAGAGGCACATAGCGATGTGACTTACATGTTTTTTCTTTTAATTTGTCAACTAGCTGCTACTTAATGAAGCGGAGGGGTATTGATTAGAGAAATTTTTAAGTAAGGATAAGCTGGGAAATGCATGAAGCGCACCGTGTTTATGTTTACGAATAGCAAACAATTCATTCAAGTTTTGAAACGATTAGACGAGCGGCAGAAGATGATGAATTACTCAACCTAATTCAACAAGAGAAAACATTCGAGAAGTATTAACGCAATTTTAAATTATTGCTAATTATATAACATAAGATTTATATATTAAATGAAGATCGAGAAAATAAGGGGATATTTCTATAAGTTTTTGACTTAAGCAAAGGCAAGTGACATGCGATGTAGCACATAAGAATTATTCTCTCAAGAAATAAACTTTCAGTTGTTATTATTAATACAATTTCCAAGAAAAATGAACAAGTAACAAGACATGATGTGTATATGTATGGTATGTAAAACACCCACTATTTGCAAATATCGTCATCTGTTTTCTCTTTGTCTTTATAAATTAACACACAACTTTACAACATTCTATTATAATAACAAGTCCTTAATCTTCAAGAATGAAAAATGATACATTAATGGTATGAAATATGAATGTTAACCATAAAGATTTGTTTATTACGCAACCTTTTTGTTGTAAACAAATCCTCCAAATCCCAATTCTGTACTTAATTGTTGAATTTTAAAATAATTTTGTATTCAATTATTGGGATACTACTGTATAACAGACAACATCCTGACCTCGGTGGCGTGTGATAGAACTATTCTCTGGAGGGAGTAATGAGGGACTTTACTCCCTGTTCATTAATGTCACATAACCTTAGATAAATTATTATCCTTTTTGGGAAAACTATAAGAAATTTGTGTTAATTATTATTGTTGCTGTGCTGACCAATTGAAAATCAAATATGGACTTATCTAAACAGCCCAATGATAAGAAATTGCAACTATGCCGTTGGTACTTTCAAGGTAATTTTATCAATCAATCTGTTTGAGATATTTTTGTTATTATTTAGAAATGCTTTGTAACAATCATAAAGTAGCTTTAAATGGTCAAGTTTTACTGTTTATTAATGTGATTAATTTGTTGTTGCAGTTGGATTTGCTTTACTCCCATTTGTGTGGACTGTAAATGCCATATGGTTCTTCAGTGAGGCGTTTTGCAAAGCTGAATATCCAGAACAAAAGCAAATTAGAAAATGTTAGTACCTACTCTTTATTACACTAAAAAACCCTAATATTGTTTGTGTTTCAGATGTAATCTATTCTGGAATTGGTGCATTAGTTTGGCTCATAGGCCTCCTTACCTGGGTGATTATCTTTCAAACACACCGAATAGAATGGGGTGCCTTTGCTGACAACATTTCATTCATTATTCCTTTGGGTGCATGATTGAGCATCAAGTCCTCCATTCCAATTATTTCATAAGTAAGTACTAAATTAATCCATAACTATTAAGAAATTATTTATTACCAAGCAAATATAATTTACATGTAAAAATTTCATAATTACACATAACCAAAATGCTCTAATATACATAAAAATGTTGCACCAAAACTTGAAAAGTAAGAATTTATTGAGTACTACATGAGTAGTTTTAGCTTACAATTATCATCTATTACATATAAACAAAACAAAGTCATGATATTAAGTTATTTAAAATTACGAGTATAAAAATGCAAATTCGGAATGATAACGTAGAGTTATGACGGTTAATTGTTTTGGTCCATGAGATTTTTTTTGTACAATGTGAGATAAAAGGGTTTTTGAGTTTAAGCGTTTGTGTAATTTGAGTAGTTGCAGAATTGCTGCCTTAAAAAGTCTGCCTAACTTGTAATCTGAATTGTAAAATATTTACAATTATTTATATGCCGAAGTCAATTTTTTGGCTTCCTATGTCTCTGCGAAAACTAAGTCTAAGAATTGCGATTTCTACCATCGACAGAAATCAGAGATTCGTTGTGATTATCATGCACATGATATTTACACCGAGCGTCATCAAAAGTGATATGACTGTCGTTGGGATACGTATCGCATCATGGCGGTGAATTGATCCCGCTGATGATTGCCATATCAATCCAGGGAAATTAATGTTGGGGACGGATATTTCTGAAACATATCAATTCATTATTTATAAAATGGCTGTCTCAAAATGATGATCTATACTCCCATATAATCCATACACTAAATAGTGATATCAGCTAATGAGTCTTACCTAAAAATTGCCATGGCAATTGTGCCGACCAGTGCGATCGTGCTCGTCGAAATTTGGGCAGCATCGCCGTACCTTGCTTGACCGCATGCGGGTGGGCAAACGGGAATAATCGATTCTACGCATGACCAACGAAAAAAGAATAAATCAACAACGAAAGTTGCATATGAGCGAGGCATTCAGGAGCAATAAACATTCCCAATTACTCAAAACACAGGAACATTCATCATTCGTGAACAACAACGAAATACCCACCGAAGAGTTCGGCTTTTCCTTCAGCCGATCCCAACTTGTTCGTCGCCTTGCACGTGTAGCTTCCATACTGTCGCTTCTCGATTGTGATCACACGCACCGTGAAATCAGTGAATTCATCGCTGGTGGCGAATTGATCGATTTTGTAATGCTGATTCGTCGACAGCGTGACGCCATCCTTGATCCAGACGATAGCTGGTGGTGGATACGCCACCACGTGGCACTCCAGGTCCATATCGTACTGCAACGCCTGTCCAAGACGCGGCCGTGGAATCGTTACGACCGGAGCGAATTCAACCTCGACGGCGATGTTACGCCGTGCCCCACGTCCAACGCCATTCTCAGCGATGCAATAATACGTGCCACGATCCTCCTTGCGGATGCTCTTCATCTTCAGGATGTTGCCCCGGTAGATAGAGCCGCCAGAAGGCAGAATGGCGTTGTTCTCGCGCCTCCAGGAGATCCGAGGTGCTGGATAACCACCTGCATAGCATTCCAGCTGGACGGCTTCGCCCTCGGAGACGATCAACGAGCGTGTGGAGTTGTCGGAGATGAAGGGCGGACGACGGACTTGGAGCTGCACCGATGCGGAGATTTTGTTGTTGACAGAAATCAACACTTGGCAGCGATACGTGCCTGCGTCCGTTTCCTGGATGTCTTTGATAACAAGAGTGTAAGTGGAACTCGCCTAAAAATGCCAGCCATTAGTATTCGTTTGAGATCACGTCTTGTTTGCGCTTACTTTATCGTGTCGCAGCGAAAATCGCGAATCTTGCAAAATTAACGTCGAGAGCGTTGATATCGGGACGTAGTTATTTAGCGGATCATCTTTAATCCACAGAACTGGATAGTCTTGTGAGTATTGGACGGAGCAGACTAATTCAACGGTGCCTCCAATGTCTTTTATTTGTTCTTGGGTAATATATGAAATTGTTGGGGAACGTTGCGCGGTTGCTGAAAACAACATCAGGAAATTAGTTTCATGTTAGACACCAATAAAATAGTATTGATCAAACCAATGCTCATTATAAAAATTACAGATAATTTGCAACACATAATATGATGCAATGCAATTACATTGAAATTGTTTTGTTTTTCTGGGATCACCATGGAAACCAAACAAATTTCATCCATTTTGTCTGTATAATTATTTACGTGGATGTGATAAGATGTGTTTGGTTTAATCAAATACTAGATTAAATATAATCTAAGAAATGTGTGTAAACAAATATTGTGAACAGCTTCAATGGAACTGGACAATGGACGCTCATAACCACAATAGTTGTACGGCAAGCAACGCCTAGTTTCACCAACCAGTCGACAACAAGGTATTTACTAATTACACGCGAATTGCTGTGATCACTTGTAACGTGTTCAATTTACATACCTGGATTTGCAAAAATGCTAAGAAGTACGATTGCGGCGGCGATGAGCGAAGACATCTTCGTTTGTTGTGATAATGATGACGCCATTCTGTCCATTGGCCCTCTGATCCGTGCCGCGCTGCACTGATCTTTGATCCAACGATCTAGTTCACTGCCGATTACAACAATTAATGCGCTTGATGAGTCGTGATGACCGTGCTACTGCTATGCGTGGATATGAGTCAAACGCGTCCGATTGCAACGAGCGAACCGAAGCAAACGAACAAGCCAAACTCGCCAAACTAAACAAGCGTCACGGAATTGCATAGAGGACTAGCGCCCTTTGGAGACGTGCGCACCTTTCGGTTTTCACGTTGCACTCTTTGCACTCACGGAACCGTCCAACTCTTCCGCGTGATGCATGCGGTTGTTCCGTACAAATGCACGCCGCAAATACAACAACTGCAATCAGCAATAAGCTCGCATGATCCACGCAAAGCAGATCATCAGACGAATGTTACGAATGGGTACCACACCTATGCAGAGAAAAGTGTTAAAGCTGCGACAGACGTTGAATGTGTTTACGCTGCTACCTGTTCCCTCTCTTTGCTGGCTTCAGCGAAATTGTTGACTCGTTGGATAGAATACAATGGCAAGCTTCCTTGGCTTTCTTTGAAATTTTACGGTAGAGTCGAACAGGTGCCAGACCTAACAGTCCTTTGGATATCTAACGACCCGGGGATAATGCTGATGCAGCCATTCTTTGCTGTTAAAACGTGCTAAATATTAGTCATAAACGTAATGATTCATGCTTCACATATTTGTGATTCTCACCCAAGGAAATCTTCAAATCAAAATAAATCATTATATGATTTGATTTAGCGATAAATTGCCTACACACCAAACATACAAAGATAAATTGTGCAGGTTACAATTCGTATTTTTCATTATTATTAAACAATTTAATGTTAAATTCGTACAAGCAAGATAATTTTTAATTCAAATTCGTGCAAAACACAAGTTCGTTCTGTCATGCGCATAATGCTCTACCAAAATGGCGACTATCAATCTGTCAAAATGGCGGCTTTCTGTCTGTCAAAATCAAAACAGCCGTGCATGCGGTCGACTTCTTTCACCTTCTAATTTTCCGGGATCTTGGGCGCGTTGTAGAGCTTCATAAATTATTATACCAAAGAAAGCAAATACCTCGCGTTACAAAATGTTCAGTGAAGATACCAAACAACGCCTCTCAATGGTGATCAATATTGGCAAAACCGTTTTCCACTATGGTTTCATACCTACAGTTTTGTATCTAGGTAAATCATTGTGTGCGATTTTAAATCCTTGAATGATTGATTGATTATTGTTCTTTCAGGCTTCAAGAAAGGAGCTGACCAAGGGATGCCTGAAATAACCCTTACCAGGTACAGCTAATGATGGCTTTCTTATTGGTTCTATAATTGAAATTTCTCTTGTTTTAGCCTTCTCTGGTAGGTCTTCACTAGCTATAGATAAGTGACAAAGTTGCATTATTAGAGTCATTCAAGTTATGGTACATTGTTATTTCACTGATAACATTATCAATTCTGTTATTAGGCAATAGATTCTACTTTATGAAATGCAAATTCCAGTACTTTACCTCTCTTATGTACATTAAACAATTGAAGAACTCTCAACATAAAAATGGATTTAATTTGGAAGCAAACCTAGCAATGGATGATTTCATAGTTAGGCTTTACTATTAAATGCATTGCCATACAATGTTGAATTAACACCTGTATTGATATTTAAATACATTTAGATATTTTTAAATTGAGTTTTACAGAAGAAATATTAAATTTTGCTCTAGGATTTTACCATGTTGATGTTGAATATGCTCAGTAACAGTTCCCTACATTATCCACTTACTTTCTACAAAGTTGTCATTGCAATCAATTCCAATCAAGTTTCCTAAATCCATATACAGTTTATCACAGACTTGTGTGCTACTCTGAGAAGAGAGAAATTCTTTTCATAAATCAATTATAACAAATCCTATCATTTGATACAAGTCTAAAAAGATACTTGAATTGTGAGATTTGAATGAATTTGGCATTATTCCTGCATTATCCTCCATTTTGCCTTAATTAGAATATAAATGTCAGTCAATTGAAAGTCCATTTCATCTGCATTAGATGCCTTTGGTGTATATAGAGCAGCTTATGTTGCTTCTTCAATTGGCTCATTGGTGGCAAGCTCCTTATAAGGATTCATATCCTTTTTGCTTTTTCGATTACATATTGCAACAATCACTAAGATGAAGACAACCACCAGTATGCCAGCCCTATAACACAAGGCAAATTAGCAAGATTTCCAACATTTAATGCAATGATATTGTTACCAGAAGAACCACATATTGCTGCTTTTGCCACAACATTTGTTTTTACCACAACAATACTGATTGTCATCACATAAACCAAACTCGCAGTAGTTGGCAGTTGCCTAATAAGTATAATTAAGACAGATTTTTACACAAAAATTGATAACAATACTTACCAACTGCAATAATTGTGAGAGTATCAATGTTAGCAACATATTTGTGATGAAATCGTCCGGGTAATATATCACTTTCGCACCTTAAATAAACGTGGCATCTACTTGGACCCTTTGCACTGAATTTGTGGGAATGTTTGCAGTGAAATAGTTGCAATTGTGATGCTGTACTATGTGTAAGTTGCTCTAATTTTGTGAAATTTTATCCAGGATCTAGTATGAGTAAGACCAGCAAGGAAGAAACGACCAATCAGGGAAGGCAACGATCGCAACGATTCGTCGTCTCACAAGTTGGAATATTGATTTGAAACGACTTGCACCGATTTACGAAGGTATTTGCTTTGCCGATAACACGTGTGCTCCTTTGTCAGTAATTGCAGGTAAACATTGTTATAGATTTGTTATTATCATCAATTTTAATATATTTTTAGATCGCAAAAAAACTAATGAACAGTACTGTATAGTAGAGATTAATTTTGAAAATCACCTTGTACCAACATAAAATTGATATTTATTGTATTTTTTTCACTATTCTGCTTAATTTTTTGCAAGATTTATGAATCCTAAAGTTGTTTCAAAAAGTTTAACTCACTTTGAGTTAAATTGTTGCCCTCTGAATATCAAATATGTATTACAATTTTTACATAAATCATGAGGACTTACAATACATCATAAATTTTTGTACAATAAAAAAAACTTATTACAATATAGTACATTACTAATGTAAGTTTTTCTTATATTGGTGGCCATAGAAGTGATACTTCAGCTTGTCCAGATTCAGGAATCCATAATAAATACTCACTTAATAAATCTGAAATTAGAATTAAAGATTAGTAAAATTTCTACAATGCTAGCAAATATAATTACATTTTGGATTATCCTCCCATTGATTTAACAAATCTTGTTTGCAGCAGCATTGTTTATGCATTAACGCCTTCAATAAAGCATCGGTTCTCGGTTGCAGATTCGCCCAACTCCTCACCATCGTAGCTGGGACTGATAAGAGTGATTTCGTGTATTTGGCAAGTTTGGGAACCACTTTACCATCCAGAAGAAAGCAGGCAAACCACTTGAAGGCACCCAGGGCATTCTTGTATTCAATCTGGCAGTTTGGCAGCTCCCAATTTTGGCTCCCGAATGATCCACGCACTGTACACATCACAACACCGGTTACTTCGTTATAACTGCAACAAAAAAAGGTCAGTGTTACAAAAATTTCTATGCGTAATATTAAGATAATTACCTTGGTTCTGGATCATTGAGTGGTTCACTAAGATTGCACAAATGCGGTACAAATTTGGGCAACCATTCGATATCAATCGCGGTAACTCCACGCATATACATCTTATTCGTTTCATAGATCTCTTGGTAGATAACAAACTCTGGAAGTTCCTTTTTCAAAACCGATCCTTGATGTAGAAACACCGGATCTTCCATATTCATTGCATAATAGGCGTATTTAAATTTGGATTTATCTTGATCATCTTTAATTTCATCCGGTTGAATTTTGCGGGCCACTTGATCGCCCATTCCAGCAAGGAGAATCTGCCGCAAAAGTTTCGCTTGAAGATCACTGGGTGGTTTCAGATTCGGATCAACAGACAAATTCACATTCGCCACGTTCATCGTGATATCATTCGTAAGTTGATGACGTAACTTCCGAATTTCTGAAATTGCCTTCGCTCGAAGACCGTTTTGCAGACAAAAAGTCTCCAAGTTACCTTTCTGATGAGCAAATTCAGCAGCGCCAACTGCTTTCAAAAGCACCATAGCATCTCCAAGAAGTTTCGAATTACCCAAACCAGCCCATTGTATCCTCGTGGCATGCCATTTCTGTCGAACTTCTTTGGCGTCAAACTTTTCCGAAATTGGCGTTTCTAGTAAAACTTCTTGAACGGAGAGCGCTGCCACCAAAAGGACAGTATACGGCAGCAAATCATGTTGATGGCTCAAAGCAAGCATCTTACCAAAACGTGGAAGCACCGGAAATTTGGCAATAGCCCTGCCCAATGCTGTAAGGCTTCCGTCCTTGAGTGCTCCCAAAATCTGCAAGCGCTCGTTGGCCGTTTTTAGTTGCAACAAATCTGGGGCCGTAGGAAACGGAAAATTGACGACTTTATCAATATTCATACATTTCATTTGCAAGTACAAGTCGTCTACTGGTTTTTGTTGGATTTCCGGTTGGGAAAACTTAGTGAAGACGTCGTTGAAAACCGCGCTCGAATAGAGACGATAACAATGACCTGGGGCGGTTCGACCAGCGCGTCCTGCACGCTGATCCGCTGAAGCCTTACTCGTCCAATGCACGATGTAGCTGGTAACACCGGTAACTTTATCATAAAGTTTCACCTTTGTTTTTCCGGTATCAATTACGTATTTGATCCCCGGAATTGTCAGACTTGTTTCGGCGACGTTCGTGGAGATCACACAAAGGCGGCAGCCAATTGGAGGTGGCCGAAAAACTTCTTGTTGTTTAGCAGATGGTAATAGTGAGTATAAAGGTAGCACCCATAGGGGTTGGTCACTTTGCAAACTCTCTTCATCGCTGTAATCGTCATCGTCGAGAGCATCCTCGGCTTCGTCGTTGTCTAAATCGTTGTCCTCCAGGTCGTGCTCCTGAGGAAGGCTGTAATCGTCCAAATCCACCTTCGGAAGCACCTTCAACTTGTTCTTTTTGTGCTTTTTCTGCATTTTCGCGTCCTGCGCTTTGATGTGCTTCTCCTTGTTCTTCAGAGGAAAGCGCGCTCGAAGTTTTCGAACTAGAGTCTTAACTTCTCCCTGACCCGTTACAAAAATCAGGATACCTCCGTCTGGAAGACGACAATGCACCTTACATGCTTTGCTGTACGCCTCTTTCAGATAGTTTTCGTTGGTGCGTTTGTTAAAGTGAATTGTGACGGGAAATTGACGCGCTTCCACTTTTAAAACTGGCGGTGGTATTTTGAATAAGCGGGTGTTTTCGGTGAAATCTTCCACGCGTAATGTAGCAGACATCACGATGAGTTTCATTGGCATTTCCTTTCTGTTACGTAGTGGCACAATTCGCGATAGTAGACCTACTAAAATATCGGTGTAAACGCTACGTTCGTGCGCCTCATCAAGGATTATAACTGAGTATTTCTTCAGGAGGAAATCGCTTTGAATTTCCTTCAAGAGAACACCATCAGTCATGAATTTGATTTTGGTGGCGTCAGTGACGTTGCCTTCGAAACGAATCAAGTACGAGACTTCGTCTCGTAAATCCATTTCTTCTCCGACGCGTTGCGACATGGAAATTGCAGCAACTCTCCTTGGTTCAGTCACACCAATGAGACCTTTGAGAGCATAGCCAGCTTCATAGAGGAATTGAGGAACTTGTGTAGTTTTACCACTGCCAGTTTCACCTGCAATGATAATTATTGAATTCTCGTTAATTGTCTCCATGATTTGTTGTTCTTCTGCTAAGATTGGAAGCTTCAGACGTGCCGCTTGAATTTCCTCATCGCGGGTAACTTGCACATACGTTGCTTTCTTCCTATCAACAATCTTTGGCTTTATATCTTCTTCTTTCACATTTGCTGCATCAACAACTTCAACAATATTATCTGGTACAATAATATTGATTGATTCTTCAATAGGTTCTTCTTTGATTTTGATATCTTTAAATTCACCTGCTGCTTCTAAGTCATTTTCATTATTATTTGTTGGGAGAGGTTTGGACTCATCTTCTTCTTGTTCAGATTCTGAATCAGAAGATGATTCTGAATCAAATCCAACTACATTTGGATCTGTAGATTTCTCTTCTTCTTGAAAAATACTGTTTCTCAAATGTTTAGCCCCTTTGATGGCATTAATAGGTACATCACCATTCACAATATCCAAATCAGTTTTTGGAATTTTCCTGTCTTTTTCAGGAAACTGTTGTTCATAGAAGTGTCTTTTTAATCCCTTTGTCTGAATTTCAGCAATGGACACCAAGCCACTTAGCTCTTCAGGTGTTGCTTGTACCTGGGCCAATGAATCTAGCAGATTTTGCCTCTAAAAAATAAATAATATACTAACTTTGTTACTAACTGTTACTAACTTTGTTGAAGTAATTAGACTTACATTTTCCTTTTTCTTCTTCTTCTCAACTATTTTCTCTAGGTGTTTCCTATGTTTCTTGGACAAAATCTTTGTAATTTTCGCCTTGTCGTTCTTCACTTTTGTCTTGCGCTTTTCTGAGGGGAGCACTAACTCATTTGATGCATCATAATGGCCTGCTTTATCAAACTCGACTTCAATCTAAAATAATTTTGAGTAAATATGTGTAAAAAAACTGAAGTACAAAATTACCTTTTTTGTTGAGGAATTGTCGATTTCTGTTTTTATCACTTGGCGTGCCCTCCAATTATATCCTTTCTTTCCCATTTTTATTTCTTGTTAAACCGTTAACAACATTAGAAGAAAATAAAGTATGTTTTTTTGAGGTTAAGTTGTCACATTTGCTATAGTCTTTCACATAGCCAGTAGGGGCGCTGTATGCAAAATGCCCATATCGGGAGTAAAACTGTGCTTTACTCCCTCTACAAACTTGTCATCATAAAAGGGAAAACTTTTAACTAATATCAAATAGCCATGTTTAAACAATAGAATAGGGATAAACAATAATCAATTGACATGTTGTTTCACAAGTAAATAACATCATAAATTCATCTTTTTGTCCCAACTGCCGTCGTGGCCTGGCGCACTCTGGTTGAATATCTATCAACCAAGGAGTATGTTGCAAAGGCCTTGAGCGAACCTTGAAGATTGATTACTCTTGATTACATTCAGTGTGCGCAAAACCAACGATTTGCTAGAATAATCAATTCCTAGCTGCAGATCCAAAATCCATATATCACAATGGTTCAAAGCAGTAAAATGGCAGTTGCTTCGTTCGTCAAGGGTCTTTATTACGACGAATTTAAATGGTAAGAACAATATACAATAATTTAAAGTATAAGGTTATATGCATGTGATTGTTATTGATATTGTTCTCCAATTTGTGTTTCAGGTCTATTGTGAAAAGCATTTCAATGTTTGCTCTGGGCATTACTATAGCAAAGGAGTGCCATGGTGTGGAATTATTCGTTCCTCAAGCTTAGTTAACCAGGCCACATCAAAATTAGTCAGCAGCGAAAGCAAACTGAGGGAGATATGTATATTTCCATAATCAGCTAGTACAAAATTTATGCTCCAAATGCAGTTTTATTACATCATTCATTATTACAGTATATGAAGAAAATATTGAAAGATATTTTGGCATTTCATGAGATGTATCTTTTGTTAATATAATTGAATAATGTGAAGCTTTGGAAATTTATGTAAAATATTATCATTGTCCTCTTATTTCATGACACTGCCCACATTTTCTATCAACAATTTGTAATAATTTTCAAAATCTACTAATGAATTTCGCCAAGCTAATTTAACCTACAAAGCCAAATGGTGGTTTTACACTGCTGTAAACGTAAAAAAACAAAAAATAACCAGAATGTAATAATGTACAGTCGCTTTTCTAAATTCAAGTTGCATAATTATTTCTGCAAACACCTAAAATGTGTTCCTTGTTTTAAATCTTCCGACCACATTCAAAAGTTTTTGCAATTTTCATTTGTACAGGAACATTCATCGGCATGAAATCAGATACTGGGAAAGCACGTCAATTTCGTTACGTTTGTAAATTTTAGGTTATCTAAACGAAAACAACGCCGCATAAATAAATGTATCGAATGGTTTAAATATAAATAAACAATGGTAATTATGTTTATTTATTAATCATACATATTTTATCAAGAATATTTATAGGATCCGAATATACCGGCACCTAATTTTGGTGCACCCCCAATGGGTACGCCGCCAATGTTAGGATTTCCACCAATTATGCCCCAATTCAGTGTACCTCCGCCCGGCTTTGGTGCTTTTCCACCAGCTCCAACAAATACTAATTCAACTGAGCAATGGACGGAGCATAAGGCCCCTGATGGAAGGACATATTACTATAATTCAGTAACGAAGCAGAGTTCATGGCAAAAGCCAGATCTGCTTAAAACCCCCTCTGAGGTGAGTACGATTCAATAAACCCAACACAATATTAATGTATATTTGTAGTTACTGCTATCTCAATGTCCCTGGAAGGAATACACAGCAGACAATGGCAAAATTTACTATCATAATATCAATACAAAAGAATCAAGATGGGTTATTCCAAGTGAATTGGAAGAGATTAAGGCAAAAATTGCAGCAGAAGAGTAAGATCACACTTATAAATCCTAGTATAAAGTTCTAAACTCAATAATTTATAGAGTAAAACCCAAAATTGATGCAATTAAGGATTCACCAAGCACAACAGCAAATTCTGAAGTGAATTCTCCAAGCACAGCTTCTCCAGGAGGCAAATCGGCTCTGGAGGCAGCAATGGCAGCCACTTTAGCGGCAATTTCAATACCCACGCCACCGCCAAAAATTGATGAGGACTCAAATTTGTCATCACATAGCCAAAATGATAGCACAGCAAGCAACACTACACCAGAACCTAAGATTTTCAAAGATAAGAAAGAAGCAATGGAAGCATTTAGGGAGATGTTGAAGGATAATAATGTCCCATCAAATGCATCTTGGGATCAATGCGTTAAAATTATTCAGAGTGATTCGCGCTATGAGTCGTTGAAACGCCTCAATGAACGCAAACAAGTATTCAATGCGTACAAAACGCAAAAGCAAAAGGACGAAAAGGAGGAGAGTCGTTTGCGCTCGAAGAAGGCGAAAGAAACGTTGGAGGATTTTCTTATGCACAGCGAACGCATCAATTCAACCACAAAATATTATAAATGCGACGAGATTTTTGCTGGGTTGGAAGTTTGGGACAGTGTAAACGATGCGGATCGACGAGATATCTACGAAGATGTCGTCTTTGCGTTGGCGAAACGTGAGAAAGAAGAGGCTAAAGTATTGAAAAAGCGGAATATGAAGAAGTTGGCCGAGGTTTTGAATAATATGGCGGATATTCATTATGATACAACGTGGAGTGAAGCGCAAGCGATGCTTTTAGGGAATAGCACATTTAAAAACGATGTTAATCTTTTAGGTAAGTGTAATTTGGGTTTATTTTAAAAGCGTACTTAAGATTTTGTTTGTAATTTTAGCCATGGACAAGGAGGACGCTCTAATTGTATTTGAAGATCATATTCGTGAACTCGAAAAGGAAGACGTCGAAGAAAAAGAGCAAGAAAAACGACGCCTCAAGCGTCAGGGCCGTAAAAATCGCGATCAGTTTTTGGTCCTTTTAGATTCTTTGCATGAAGAAGGAAAGCTAACATCTATGTCGCTCTGGGTGGAGCTTTATCCCATAATTTCGGCCGATATTCGATTTTCTGCAATGTTGGGTGTGTACCAAAAAACTTATGTTAAACATCGGTTGCTTATTTGAAACCATTATAGGTCAATCTGGTTCGACGCCGTTGGACCTCTTCAAATTCTACGTGGAGGACCTGAAGGCGCGTTTCCACGACGAGAAGAAGATCATCAAGGAGATCCTCAAAGATAAGGAGTTCGACGTGAAGGTGGACACCACGTTCGAGCAGTTCGCGACCGTCGTCTGCGAAGACAAGAAATCCGCCACTCTCGACGCAGGCAACGTAAAGCTGACCTACAACTCGCTGCTGGAGAAGGCGGAGGTGCGCGAAAAGGAGCGCCTCAAGGAGGAGAGTAAACGCCTGAAGAAGCTGGAGGCGAACTTCAAGAATCGGCTGCGCGAACTCAACTTCAACTACGAGCTGCCATGGGATGAGGCGAAGGCGCAGCTGGACGGCGAGGAGGAGTACCAGGCGTTCGAATCGGAGGCGGAGCGCAGCAAGGTGTACAAGTCGTTCCAGCACGAGATGGAGGAGTCGTGCAGCCATCATCATTCGCGCTCGAAGAAGTCGAAGAAGAGCAAGAAGAGCAAAAAGTACAAGTCGTCGAGCAACAGCGACACGGAGGGCGAACCTGGTGGCAAGAAGGACAAGAAGAAGCATCGCAGCGCCAGCCCGCAGGTGGTGATGGCGACGGCGGCCCTGAGCGACGAAGGAAGCGCGACCGAGGAGTACAAGAAGAAGAAGAGCAAGAAGAAGCACAAGAAGAAGGACCCATCCGTAAGTTTCATGTGATGTTAAGGATGATTGTTTCTAAGCGCTTGTTGGGATTCATTTTAGGTGAGTCCCGAGGAGTCTTCCCGCAGCAAGAAGTCCAGCAGGAGGACGTCAGATGATGCGCTGGCTAAAAGCAGCGATTTGTCCGAGTCGGAACTGGAAAAGCAACGAGCGCTCTTATTAGAGCAGCTCAAAACCGAAAGCGACTAATCTCGAAGATGCATTTCCCCGCACACGTAAGTGATTTATTTGATAACGAATGTAAGTGACGAGGAGGCACTTCATCGAGCAGTTTGTAAGAATAAAAGACAGATTGACTTGACGTCGAGCCTGTGGCATTTGTACGATGGAATCCCCTTGTTGGAAAGTTTTCATGCCGATGCGGTACCGATTGCGGTAATGTAATTGTGCAGCTAACGAGTTCATTTCGTAATTGTTATCGTTCATTCGAGCCCGGCACGATTTATCTCGTCTAGCCCGGCTGGCATCACGTGGCCAGCGGAAAGCGTGCGCGGCGGTGACATTGCGATACGCCGAGAGATATTTAAACAATTCTTACGCGTTGCCGGCCGAAAAATCGGCGGACGCTTAGTCGGCGCAGCACGCTTGCCGCGCGTCCGTTTACAAACATTGCGCGCCGTCCTCGCCGACTGTTTGTTATGGATTTAGCGGGCCGCGTATAAAACGGTCGCGTTCGCAAGATGACTTTCGCTGCGCACGTTTATCGCGGACATTGTGTGCTTGGTGCAAGTTCGCGACCTGCATTCTGAAATTAGCCAGCCAGCAGCGGGATGCGGTGCGATACGCGCGTATAATCCTCTGCGTCGAACATGGCGAGCGTGGGCGACGAAAAACTTTTGGACTCCGACCAGCACGACGCGGAAGTCGGCGGCGCGTTCGGCGAAAAGTCGGCCGTGCGCTCGACCTCGCATTCGAATTACAGCACCAGCCAGCCGGCAACTTGTGGAGAAGGCGTCGTCGAAGAGAGCTGCACGACCACGGGCAATCACACCAAGGATAAGCTGCCATTACGAGACTTGTTAAAGCAGGTAAACACACTTTTTCAAAAGCCTTTTTGTGTTCTATGAGCTATTCAAGGCGGCCTGATAACGAGGGCTGACTGAAAAATGCGAATGAATGATAAAGTATAACAATGTAAATTACGAAGTTGTTACGCATTTGTTTACGTTCGTTGGTAACAGCTAATACCATATCAAATCAAAAGTTCATTGCAACATTGTTCAAATGTCGCGCATATAATGAGCGATTAATTAATCAAATTAAAACGGGGCGTGAGAGACAATCAGTAACAATAATGTAAAAGGTTAACAACGTTAATGCTGAGTGGAAATTTTTCAGATTTTGATCACGGTCACCATTCACTCGGTCGTCATCCAGGCTGGGATTAATTTGTCCTTTAGCGCTGTACTACTGCCGCAACTCTCCGCAGAATACAATGCCACCGAGGATGGACCACCTGAAAATCAAACGGGTGTTATTCGCATTGATAGAGATGCCGCCTCATGGATAGGTATAAAGAAAATATTGTTAAGAAACTTTTGATGTACTGTAAGTTGTCTATACTTCATGCTTACATTTCATGTGTTGTCGCTTTTTGCGAGTTCGTTTGATGCCAAATGAATGCAATAATGTGAGATAATGTTTGTTGTAGCGAGTTTAGTGACACTATCACTGCCGCTCGGCGCTTTGATAGTGGGCACACTAATGGATAAATTTGGACGCAAAAAAGTCGCAATGCTAACAACGGTGCCATTCACAATCTCCTGGCTGATGCATTATTGGGCAGGACACGTGAACGTTATCTATGCAGCGCGGATAATTGCCGGTTTCGGCTCGGGATTATCCACCGTTTGCCTCATCTACGTCGCCGAAATGGCGCATCCCAAGTACCGTGCGATGCTGCTCAATTTGAACAGCTTATTCGTATGCTTCGGTATTCTCATTACATGTGCCATTGGTAAGATCCTCCATAAATTCCTACATAACATTGCAATAACGTATTATGATATTGATATCTATTAGATATTGTTGGTATATTACCAGAATGCAGACGGCCATTTTGAAATGTTTGCTTTACGTCAAGGCCTAATTATTCAATAATTTATTGGTAACGGAATAACAGTAAAATGTTGACGATGCCAAGTAAACATTCTGGTTGTATCAACAATGTTGTTGATACACAAATTGAATATAGATAACCCAAACTTATCATTTTTATTAGGTTCAATTTTGCACTGGAGGACAATGGCCATGAGTTATGCAGCCCTATCAATAGCAAGTTGCATAGCATTGTTGATCCTGCCAGAATCGCCTCATTGGTTACATTCCTTCAAGAACAAAACGTCTCAAGCCACGTACATTCTGTCGTGGCTCTACTCCGACGATCGAGTCTTCCAAACTGAGGAGCGTCGCCTCTGGGATAATCAAGTTTTAAGACAGTCCGAGTCTTGCTTGAATCTACCCCAAATGCTTCTTCAACCTACGGTTTATAAACCTCTTCGGATACTTCTTATCATTTTCTTTTTGCAACAGATGACCGGTTGCTATGTGATCGTTTTCTACGCCGTTGATATCTTTCAGCGCATTGGTAACGGTATGGATGAATACAAAGCGCTGATAATATTAGGTTTGATACGATTCGTTGCGGCAATTTTGTCCGCGATTACTTCGATCAAAGTGGGCAGAAAAGTCCTGCTCGTAACGAGTTCGGCTGGTATGTTGATATCAGCGCTGGGCGCTGCTTCCTCCGTAGGCATGATGACCTCCTGGTGCGTGCTGAGTTATGTGGCTTTTGGAAGCGTTGGAGTGTTGGTCATTCCATGGACATTGATCGGGGAAATGCTGCCGCTGAAAGTTCGCGGAAAACTTGGTGGTTTTCTTTTCGCATTAGCGTATTTGTTTATGTTCGGCCTTGTGAAAGGTTTCCCTTATTTGGAGACTGTCGTTGCAATGCGCAAAATATTCTATGGTCTCGTTGGCGTTAATGTGCTGCTAACTTACTTTGTTGTTTCTTGGCTACCGGAAACGTTCGGTAAGAGTTTCCGGCAGATCGAGGAGTACTTCCTAAACTAATATAATCAATGCTATAAGACAATGTTATAACGTGAACCAAATATTTTAATTTGTGATATTAAAATCAATATTTTTCTAGGGCAATACATTTGTAACGTTATCAAGCAAAAATATTTTTGAATGCTCCAATGAATGTAGTTTAAATGCTTGCTCCGGTGTATACGTGGTTGCCTATATACACTTACTGTAACTTCCAAATAATTCAACTAATAATTTTTATCCTATTCGATACAATTTGCCAAATTCAATGGTAATTAGGAATATAATTAATTGATAATAAGGTAATAAACATTTTTGGTATTTCTAGGAAGTTTAGTTTTGCGAAGAAATGTGTTGGCAGCATTGTATCACGCACACACGTACAAAAAGAAAGCAAGTTGACGCAATTTGGTGAAATCAACAAAACGTCAAGTCACATCGCAAGGAATTTACGGCGAAAGGAGGTTACTTTTGTTTATTGTAGCAGATTGTCGGCAAATTTGCTGGTGGGACATCCAGTGAACGCTAAATCACCTGACAGATAACCGCCAGCAGAAATTCCCACAGTGATTTTTAGCCGGTAAGCACCTAGCTATTAGAACCAAATCATCACTTTTCTCGCAGCCTACCTGCCCTGCCAATAGGACCGAATTTGAATGAACAAATATGTGCATTATCAATAAAACATTACTGGAATTACCATTGATGAATCGTTTATTGAGGTAATTGTGTGCGATGTGTGCAGCCGGTTCGTCGAAGCGAAATGCGGACGTAATCAAACGAGAACGCGACGCAGGCATTGCCGACGCGTTCATTTATTTTTACAAAATTTCCGATGCCGATACATAAATTTGAGCAGGTGCCACATTCATTCGCTTCTAATTATAAATTGACTGGCAATTCCATACAGCTCAAAGCAGTTTTTCATGCTTTATGCATGGATTAGAAATGGTGTAACCTCAACATTGGCCGTTTCGAGGAACAAATGCTAACGTTGTTTGGTTGCTATGGTTACGAGAGTAACAATGCCAAACATCCTTCTTGAAAAGTTACATTTAAGCATCTCCAGAAATGTTTTCTGCGTCTGTTATCGAAAACATGAATGCAAAACAGATTTGCATGCAGTTATCACGACTACTGCTGTTTTTTTTGACTGCTGCTTATGGGACGACGGGTCAAGTGTATGCAGCGATTGTTGTTATCCTAGTCATATAGATGCGATGAAAGCGGCGATCGTAAACGAGCATGACGAAGGCAACAAATTCGTTTTGGCCACACGCTTCTTATCATTAAGCTTATCATGTTATTTTCGTGCTACTTATTGCATAATAGTCGCTCGGCTGAAATAATGACGCTCCCCGATAAGCGCATCATTTGGGTAAATAATTTGTTTTCAAATATTACCTTCACGCATGGAAACAATTGAACGCGTGGTTCCATGCGGTTAATGAATTGCTTTCGATTATGGTGATTTGATCACTCATTTATTTTGTTTTTTAGCATTCGAGTGGAAAATTGCGTGGAGGGTTAATTGCAATGTCGCTCAGAGGGCGCTAGATGTCAAAATTTGAGCAAACTTTCGATTGAATGAAAACTGAAATTGTTAATACACGTTTGAGGCGGAGAAAGCGTGTGCATTGTAATGGGAATGCACGTTCCGTGGTGCGTGTCGCGTGGTCAAGGTCGCGCGAGTCGACGCACACGGTCAAGGCCCGTTTGGCTGCATGGGAGTCATCATAGCAACAGCCTCACTCATCAACAATGCCGCCCCCAGCCGATGCTAGAAATCAAATTAACGATTAAACAATTGATTATCGTGGGCATAACGTGCGCATCATGAATCTGCATAAAATGGCGGACCATGTGGGAGAAATGCACAAGAATGTAGTCCACCTCTTTGGAGATGCTATCACGCTCCAGCGAATGATGTCCGCGAGAGTAGCAACCGACGACGCAACTTGTTTGTAATTGACATCGTACGATATCCCGGTCGTGGATCGTACGACACTCGAACGTTCAAGCGTCGCGTTTTCGCCATCCTGCTCCGACGCGTTCGACCGGTCCATCGTCTCATCAAATTATGAGATGATCCAATAAAGTAAGAGCCATCCGAGATTAACGCCACTACCGGTGCACCTCTACAGGGTGACGCAATTGTCGACGTCGTCTACGAGGAGGTATCGTTTCAGGAATTGTTCGAATTCGAACGCATCCGTTTGACGCGCTGGTAGGGATAGAAATGGAAATTGAAAAGCGATATTTATTCAAAATGGGCGCGCGCCGGCACGGACCTTTCAGTTACTCGTCGACGACGACGACGGCGACCACGACGTGAACCCCATCGAGAAAGCGAGCGAGCGAGCGAGAGTGCAGTCCGGGTCAACTTGCTCGAGAGTTGTTGCTGTGAGACATTGACATCTGAGGTGCGGTGCACTCGCAGGATATAGCATTGAATTTGCTACGGTAAATACCTTTTTTGAGTTGCTCCAATTTGCGCCGACTTCACGTTGAGTACTTTCAAAAGCGCGGTGAAATTTAGCATTATTCATTCAAGAGAGCTACGATTTCAACTTGTTTTGTTAACAACAAGTACGGAAATAAATGCTGAGCGTTTCTTGCAGAAGAGAAAACATGAAATGAGCATTTCTTCTTCAAAATGTGCGACACCTCGCAGTGAACGAAACGCGGAATTACCGTCCACAGAGCGTTCAGTGAAGTGAAAGCAAACGCACACGCTGCGATTGGAAGCTATAAATGCATAAATAATTATTTACGTAACAACAAACAATAATGTGCGGTCGCTAATTAAAAATGTTAATGGCATTTAAGCGCGCGTTATCACGATTAGTTGTGCATTGTTTTAGGTGCTCGCGGGAGTGCGGCAACAACCGGAAAATAGGTCGCCGAAACGCGGATTAACTTGTTTGCTGGTTTGCAACAATTTGCGTTTTTGCACCATATATTTTCCGACATAAATATTTATGTTTTGTTAGATACGAATTTAAAATTCCCGGATAATTTTCAAAAAAGGTTCAAATTCCAGTAGAAAACCAATTAACAAATAACTCATTAAATTACCTATGCAGATTGCATATTGTTATGTTGAGATAGCACGTTTACGTATTTTACTGCTGAAATTGTTTGCTCGCTGACATTTCCATAACAAATCGGCCGTTAGACGTCGACGCGCATTTCAATCATTAAGCCTGTTTTCGCTCTTTTCTTATTGACATGGCTCGCAATTCCGGTTTCCCATTTACATGAATTGCCCGTGCACATCATTAACATGTGAATTGCTCTCCGCAGATAACAACTACGTCAGGATGTCCGCCAAGGCGATACGAGAAGCCACCGGCAAGGATCTCATCAACCGGCTGCTGCCCAACAATACGACAGCGGCGACATGCCGCTTCGCCACCGTCAACGAGCACACGAAGATGAACCAGCTGACGACCGAGCATCCGTGGCTGCTCACGGAGAAGCTGGTCGTGAAGCCGGACCAGCTCATCAAGCGTCGCGGCAAACTCGGCCTCATCGCCGTCAACAAGAGCTTCGACGAGGTGCAGGCGTGGATCGCCGAGCGCATGAATCGCGAACAGAAGATCGGCGCGGCTAGCGGCAAGCTGCGCACGTTCATCATCGAGCCGTTCGTCCCGCACGCTCCCGAAGAAGAGGTCTACGTCTGCATCTACTCGCATCGGCACGCCGACACGATTCTCTTCCATCACGAAGGCGGCGTCGACATTGGCGACGTGGACGCGAAAGCCGTCAAGCTGGAGGTGCCCATTGGAGGCACCTTGACGCCTTCTGACGTTGACGACGTGTTGTTGAAGAACGCACCGGGTGATAAGAAAGCTATGATTTCCACGTTCGTGCAGGCTTTGTACAAGCTCTATGTGGATATGTATTTTACGTATCTAGAAATCAATCCGCTCGTCGTCACTGACAAAGCGATCTACGTGCTCGACCTGGCTGCTAAGCTGGATGCCACCGCCGACTTCATTTGCAGACCACAATGGGGTGAAATTGATTACCCACCACCGTTCGGTCGGGACGCCTATCCCGAGGAGGCGTACATCGCGGACCTGGACTCCAAATCCGGCGCCAGCCTCAAACTCACTATTTTGAACAAATCCGGAAGGGTTTGGACCATGGTCGCTGGAGGTGGAGCTTCCGTCATTTACAGCGATACAATTTGCGACCTGGGGGCCGCTGGTGAACTTGCAAACTATGGCGAATATTCTGGGGCGCCGTCCGAGCAACAAACCTACGAATACGCCAAGACAATTCTGTCGTTGATGACGCAGGAAAAGCACCCTGAGGGAAAAGTACTCATTACAGGAGGTGGCATTGCAAATTTCACCAATGTTGCTGCAACTTTCCGGGGAATAATCACCGCTTTGCAAGAGTTCCAACAACGATTAATCGACCATAAGATTTCGATCTTTGTACGACGTGCTGGTCCGAATTATCAGGAAGGTTTGAGACGCATGCGGGAAGTTGGTCAAACTCTCGGTAAGTTTTCAAACAATCCGAAAATCAATTACAATTTTGAATCTCATCAATATTATTTTAGGTATTCCTTTGTACGTATTTGGACCGGAAACTCATATGACTGCAATTTGCGGTATGGCGCTCGGAAAGCGCCCGATTCCAATGGAAAATTCAGCCACACCGGAAACGACAACTGCTAACTTTTTGCTGCCGAATGGTCAATCTACGTCCACGACCAATATGGCTGGTGATGCACCAGACATGGGTGGTCTATGCAAGCGTCCCGTGATGGTAAACTTATTTTTCATTATATTTCCTCATTTATTTTCTTCATGGCATTTGGTTTTCCCCGATTTAATCTTCTAGCTCTTCTAAAATCTAATTTCATTCTTGGCCTTTACTTCTTTTGAAACTGTCGCTTCAAGGTTTATTTCTGAATACAAATTTAAATTGCGCATTTTGACGCAAAATTTAAACATTGAAGCGATGAAAATTCCCCAAGATTGCAATCTTTGGTTTGGTAATGGTTCCTTTAACAATTTGCGACGCTAATTTATTTTTTAAAACATGCACAATCAATCACGCTAAATCCTACTTATTGGCACTAACGCACCAAATTAATAATTTACTTTTAGTGCATTTAGTTTCCAATTTTTAAACTGCACTACATTTAACAATTTTTGGGTTTCTTAGTCCGGTTTTTGTTTCGTACTTTTTCTTATATTAGAACGATATGAATTTGGTTGAAATTGATATTTTTTGCAAACGAAACACGTTTCACTGACTGGAAATTGTTTAAGGATCTGAGACCAAACCCAATAGAAATCTCCCTGCCAGACGTAGTCGCCAAGGTAACACAAATTGCACATTACATTCATACACATTCACATGCAATGCTATTAATTATTATTGCTGCGGATTGTTGCGAATATCTTATTAAATGATGTGACTTTTTAGCGGGATTCAGAAAGCAACACGCCAATGTTCACGTCCAAGACGAAAGCCATCATTTGGGGAATGCAAACTCGAGCGGTCCAAAGCACGCTGGACTTTGATTTCGTCTGCAGACGCTCTGAACCGAGCGTCGTCGCCATCATCTACCCATTCACCGGCGACCACAAGCAAAAATACTATTGGGGCCACAAAGAAATCCTCATACCCGTCTACAAGAAAATGAACGATGCGATGACCAAACATCCTGACGCCGATGTCCTCGTCAATTTCGCATCGCTGCGTTCGGCATATCAAAGCACCGTCGAAACCATGGAATATCCGCAGATCCGCACAATCGCCATCATCGCCGAGGGCATCCCCGAAAACCAAACGCGCAAGATGATTAAACTCGCCAACGAAAAGAAGGTGTCGATCATTGGACCGGCGACCGTTGGTGGTGTGAAACCAGGTTGCTTCAAGATCGGAAACACCGGTGGCATGATGGATAACATCTTGCACTCGATGCTTTACCGTCCAGGAAGCGTCGCGTACGTCTCTCGTTCGGGCGGCATGTCCAACGAGTTGAACAACATCATCTCGAAGGCAACCGACGGCGTCTACGAAGGCGTCGCCATCGGCGGAGACCGCTATCCAGGTACGACCTTCATGGATCACATAATTCGCTATCAGGATGATGATAAAGTGAAGATGATCGTGCTGCTCGGCGAAGTTGGCGGCGTCGAAGAGTACGAAGTCTGCGAAGCGATTAAGAGTGGACGCATCAACAAACCTCTGGTCGCCTGGTGTATTGGAACATGCGCTGGAATGTTCACTGCCGAGGTGCAGTTTGGCCATGCCGGCTCCTGCGCGAATTCCACGAAGGAGACGGCCACGTCGAAGAATGACGCCTTGAAAGCGGCCGGTGCTTATGTGCCCGAATCATTCGATACATTGGGTGATCTGATTCAAAACATCTACCAGGGTTTGGTAAACAAGGGTGTGATTGTTCCGGCACCTGAAGTGCCGCCACCAACGGTGCCCATGGATTACAGCTGGGCGCGAGAGCTTGGACTCATTCGGAAACCGGCGTCGTTCATGACGTCGATCTGTGACGAACGAGGCCAGGAGTTGTTGTACGCCGGCATGCCAATCTCGGACGTGCTCAGTAAAAACGTCGGCATTGGTGGAGTCATCTCCTTGCTATGGTTCCAACGCTGTCTCCCATCGTACGTGTGCAAATTTTTCGAGATGTGCCTCATGGTTACAGCCGATCATGGTCCGGCCGTATCCGGTGCACATAATACGATAGTTTGCGCACGAGCTGGTAAAGATCTGGTTTCGAGTCTCGTTTCCGGTTTGCTGACGATTGGCGACCGTTTCGGCGGCGCACTCGATGGAGCCGCTCGGCAATTTAGCGAAGCGTACGACAGCGGATTGCATCCAGTCGAGTTCGTCAACTCAATGCGCAACAAGGGGCAGCTCATCATGGGCATTGGCCACAGGGTGAAGTCTATAAATAATCCGGATCAGCGCGTCAAAATTGTCAAGGAGTTCGTCATGGAGAACTTCCCGGCGACGCCGCTGCTGCAATACGCGTTGGAGGTGGAGAAGATCACGACGAGCAAGAAGCCGAATTTGATTCTCAACGTTGATGGCGTGATTGCGTGCGCATTTGTTGACATGCTTAACAATTGCGGTAGCTTCACACGCGAAGAGGCGCTCGAATACATTCAGATTGGCGCTATCAATTCGCTCTTCGTACTCGGCAGAAGTGTTGGATTCATTGGTCATTACATGGACCAGAAACGCTTAAAGCAAGGACTGTATCGGCACCCATGGGACGATATCTCGTACGTTATGCCTGAGCTTAATAATTAAATGCACAAATCTCTGATGACAAGCGACTAGAGCGCGATCGATTGCAAAAGACACTATCCAAAAACAGGTACGTTTACTTTTTAATATTAGCTCGTATTTAGTTAGATGTACGATGATGGCAGGACGAATTGTAGCGCATAACGAGAGAGTTTAAAGCATTTTTATTGATTCATGTTCAGAATTGATTCATGAGACTCGTTCATGACCGTAACGCGATGCAATGATTGTTGTTGATGTAAATTATTCTTATAAAATACTTTTTAACCTAGTGACTAATGTACAAGAATAATTAATACAATATTTAATGCATTTATCGATATGAATTAGTTTGTTTTTCTTTACAAAAGTTTTGTATTTGAATTTTTGTGTATGTTGAGAAGGTAGCGCTGCGATCGCACTCACTGATAGCATGGTCGCCATTTTTATTCTCCAGTGTAAGAAAAATATTTAATCAGTTTAAGATGTGATTCATATGTGGTCTTTCAGAAATATTTAATGTAAATACCAAATAATTAATTATTTCACATTCGACAGCGGCGGGTTGTTTCTAAAATAGCGTAGTTTCTCATTGAGCTGCAATGAATCTTACTGGGACAATTTTCAATTCACAACAGAACTGATAGCTGTGAAGATTGGATATAAAAACATAGACAACTATAAGCAGGCCTGAAAACTCATCAAAAGGTGAGAAAATCTTTATATTATTTACTTTCATATATAATATGAACAAGCACAGTGCCAAGTCCATGTAAAGTCAACAAATCATGCATACATCTTAGAATAGAACGAAATAAGTCTAATCACTGTTATTTCTACAGATATCATCTCCACTGGATAGGGAAGGTGACCTACTCAAGCTATAGGTTATATGGCATAGCAGAGGATCATTCATATTACATTTTGAGCATCTATGAGCTGGTTAAAAAGAGTTCCTTAAATAGTTCACGCATTTTGGAATGGTAGGAGATGCTTCAATCATACAGTATACAGAAACTGGGAAAGAGGCAACACAACTTATAAGGTAGGTTTCATTTAATAATGTTAATAACTACTTTTTGAAACATAATTATATCTTATATCTATATTCAAATATAGCAGTACAATGGAAAAGGTACTACCTATTGAAACAAATGTTTGATCTCTACCAACATATTGAATGTGGTGGGAAAGTTTTGTAGTGTTTAAACAATTCATTCTCATAATTGTTGTTAATATACAATCTTCATATATGGTTGATAACTCCCATTACAAGGTTCAGGAACTTCAATGGGTGCAATAAATGAACAGGTAGTAGGTACAAATAGTGTACAATGTATAAACAGTTTATTTCTATAAATGAAGTAGGTGAACTAATATCTACTTATATTTCATATTTGTAAAACTTTGTTTTTCTATGTAATTCTATAACAAATATATTTCTTATTACATGTACAATCTACAAGTATTAGTACACTCCATACTGAGGTTAAGGAAGTGAATGTAGCAATTGATATATTAAAACCATCATTGGTGTGATCTACTGTTTATGCACATGGTATTGTATAAAAATGTTTTCCTATAAATGCATTTTATTCATTTCTATTTTTTTAGGTAACTGGTAACTGGTTTATTTCTTCAAATATTCGATGATCTACACTCTACGATTGTAAGTAATTCTTATATTCTTTATAATTTTTAATATCATTGATTGAAATCAATGGGACTGCAAAGTGTTGCATACTTTGGCATAAAATGCATAGAGCCATATTTCCTTATGCAACATAATTGTTTTAACTACATTTTGGTTGTTCTGTTTTTGATATGTTCAGAGTCAAAACCACTGCAATATAAATTTTAGAACAGTAACTATAATATAAATTTGCTCGCGAATTAAAAATAATTTAAATTTATGATTCTTCTTTCTTGTTATTCTATTACCGATTTTTATATGTGCATACCGACATCTCGTGTTGAGTAGCGCAACTTAACTTAGCCGAGTTTCAATCCCTTTAAAGTTACCTGCATTACCGATAGTGGTAAAGTTTCCTATTTTTGACACATGCCTAAATTGGCGCCACTGTCTAATTTATTTTCTTGGTTAATTCTCGGCACATTGCTGGTGTATAATAAATTAATTCGTAAGTCAAAACTTCTTATACAAAATTATAAAATTGGTGATTGCTTCGGATTTTTATTGGTGCTACAGATTGTTGAAATGAATAGGAGTGTTGGAGAAAGTCAAGCAACACAAGACATTCTTTCATCTACGATGCATGTAATGGCTGCAAGTGACTCTGGTATTCTTGCTGTAGATTGTTGGGGTCCATGATATTCTTTCTTGCCGAACTTGTGAGTTTGAATAGAGTTGGCATTGCAGAATGGAGGATCTTCAGACGACGTTGGACACATTGCTGCAGTTATTAAGGTATTTTGTAAACAATTTATTCTTGTGCAGTCAATATGTGAACACATCCTAATATTGTTAAATTTGCATGTTCTGGGAGTATGACTAGTGTCGCCATTGCATGATGCAGGTTCTGTAGACAGCATTGGCCATTTTGCTGCAGTTTTTAAGGTATTTTGTAAACAATTTGTTCTTGTACAGTGAATATATGAACACATGTTATAATATTTTTATTTTTGCAGATTCTGCAAGTATGGCTGGTGTCGCCATTGCATGATGCAGGTCTGTTGGCGGCGTTGGACATTTTGCTGCAGATTTTAAGGTATTTTGTAAACAATTTATTCTTGTACAGTGAATATGTGAACACATCTTAATATTTTTATTTTTGCAGAATCTGTGAGCATGGCTAGTGTCGCCATTGCAGGATGGAGGTTCTGTAGCCGGCGTTGGATATTTTGCTGCAGTTTTTAAGGTATTTTGTAAACAATTTTTTCTTGTTCAGTCAATATGTGAACACATCTCTTAATATTTTGATTTTTGCAGAATTTACAAGTATGGTTAGTGTCGCCATTGCATATTGGTGGTTTTGCTGGCTGCTTTGAGCATTTTGCTGCAGTTTTTAAGGTATTTTGTAAACAATTTAATCTTGTGTGCTCCACACTATGCGAATATGGATAGAGTTGGCATTGCATGATGGAGGAGCTTTAGGCAGCGTTAGACATTTTGCTGCAATAATTAAGCGCAACTTTTCTTGTACGCACGTATTTGTATTGGATGAATGTGTTATTGCGAATGTAATTTACAATTTCGCAATTCATGATCCTCTAGTACTGATCGTGTAAGTCTGCAAATAGTGACGAGTAAACACGATCACGAGAAAGATTGCATTGTATTTATTGGGAGTTGTAAGTTTCGTGCAAAACCTGTAACCATTTATAGAAGTTTTAAACTCTGTTTAGTAGAACAGCTCGGTGGTCGAGCGGAGAAGTTCACTGCTTCTCAATCCGAAGTTCTGGGTTCGAATCCCAGCGCCGGAAAAAAGTAAAAAAAAGTTTTTAAGCCGAATTTAAGTT